>CAUYQU010075392.1:0-17248 GCA_963574635.1 Cheracebus regulus | reverse complement strand
AGTTTCTTTGCATTGGGTTAGAACATGTTCTTTTAGCTCACAGAAGTTTCTTATTATCCACCTTCTGAAGCCTGATTCTGTGAGTTCATCACACTCATCCTCCGTCAAGCCTTGTTCTCTTGCTGATGAGGAGCTGCGATCACCAGTAGGAGGAGAGGCATTCTGATTTCGGGTGTTCTCAGCCTTTTTGCACTGGTTTCTTCCCATTTTTGTGGATTTATCCACCTGTCGTCTTTGTAATTGCCGACTTTCAGCTTGGATTTCTGAGTGGACGTCCAGCTTGTTGGTGATGAAATTTTTTCTGTTTCTTAGTTTTCCTTTTGGGGGGCGCCCCTTCCCTACAGAGCTGGGCCTTCCCGGGTTCAGCTGTGCTTGTTCTCAGTCCTCAGTGCTTCCAATTGCTGTTCTCCTTGTGGGGATGGGACCAGCCAAGCCCGACTAAAAGGGCATCCAGTCCTGTACACTCTGCACCGAGAAGCACCGTGCCAGCCAAAAGAGTCGCTCTGGCGACCCGTGTGGCTCCTTCGCCAGGAATCTCCCAGTCTGTGGGCATCAAAAATTCGTCTGCACTTGTGGCATCCACTCACTCTCTGCGCTTTCACTGGGAGCTACAATCCTGAGCTGCTGCTACGTGGCCATCTTGGATCTCTCTCCTCTCTTAAGTTTTAAAAAATCTGTTACTAAGGTAAGCAAAATATGATTGGGAGGCAGTTTGCTACAAATTTCTTGTACTCCTACACATCTTGCAGAGTGTGTAAAGATTGCAAGGCCCTAACAAGTCTTCAGTCAGGTCATTTCTCAGAGTTGTTTATGCAGCTGGGAGTTCTCAGAGGTTATGTAATACGTGCTCTCAGACAAAAAGCTGGCCTCTTTACTGCTTGCCATAAAGGTGACGGACTCAGGCTGGGCACAGTGGTTCATGCCTGTAATCTCAGCACTTTAGGAGGCCGAGGCGGGCGGATCACCTGAGGTCAGGAGTTCAAGACCAGTCTGGCCTATATGGCAAAACCCCATCTCTACTAAAAATACAAAAAATTAGCCGGGCATGGTGGTGAGCACCTATAATCCCAGCTACTTGGGAGGCTGAGGCAAGAGAATTGCTTGAGCCCAGGAGGTGGAGGTTGCGTTGAGCCAAGATCACACCATTCCACGCCAGCCTGGGCAACAAGAGCAAAACTCTACCTCAAAAAAAAGAAAAGAAAAGAAAAGAAAAAAGCGAAGGACTCCTTATTTTTTTTATTTTTTTATTTTTTGAGATGGAGTTTCACTCTTGTTGCCCAGGCTGGAGTGCAATGGCACGATCCCTGCTCGCTGCAACCTCTGCCTCCTGGGTTCAAGCAATTCTCCTGCCTCAGCCTCCCAAGTAGCTGGCATTACAGGCATATGCCACCACGCCCAGCTAATTCTGTATTTTTGTAGAGATAGGGACTCCTTAATCTGGATGTTCCTTTCCTGTGGCCCAATAAATCCACCATGTGTGTTGGCTTCTTTAGGCCTTTTACACCACCTTATCAGCTGTGGGGCTCAGGAAACTAGCACAAAAATGCTGATTCTCTGGTTTCTGCCACTGCTGTGTGTGAATAAAAACATCGTTTGTCTCTGACCCAGGATTCTAATGTCGTCAGCATTCATGAAATTATAGCATGCTAACTTAATAAGCTTACAATAGGGTAAAATAAGTCTCCTTTCAAAATTATAACATTGCCTGGTAAGAATATTAACGTCTGTAGGTGTAATACATATGACAACTGTAAGATGAAGAGAGAAGAGTAAAACTTCTACCTTTTAAGGTTGTAAGGCTTCTACCTTTTACTTAAGTAGTAAAATATTAACCTGAATAAAATGGGAAAGGTTAAGTTAGGTATGTATAATTTAAACCAGAGAAGCCATTAAGACAAAAAAATCTAAAAGACATTGCCAAAAAGCCAATAAATTAAAAAGGAATAATCAAGTATTCAAATCACACTAAAGGATGCAAAAAAGGTGAAAGAATCAAAAAGCAGGTAAAACAAGTAAACAATCAGTTGGGAGACTTAAACCCAATAATATCACATTTAATTACATTAAATGAAAATTATCTAAACACACCAATTAAAAGATAGAGATTGTTAGACTGAATGGCATCATATTCTGCCAAATATGCTGCCAAATCAAAGTACCACAAACTTAAATGAGAAAAAATGGCTTCAACAACAAAAATATTGTTTACAATTCTGAAGACTGGAAGTCTGAAACCGGGTGTTAGCAGGGTTGGTTCCACCTGAGGTTTGGGAAAGCCTGTTGGCTGTGTCTGGCCTGCCTTCTGGTGGCTTGGCAGCAATCCTTAATGTTCCTTGGCTTGTTTGCATCGTCCCAATTTCTGTCTGTGTTCACATGACATTCTCCCTTTTCTAAGTCTGTCTCCATTTTCCCCACTTTATAAGGACATTATTATTTTTTTGAGACAGGGTCTCATGCTGTCGTCATCTTGGCTGGAGTCCAGAGATGCCATCTTGGTTCACTGCAACCTCTACCTCTCGGGTTCAAGCAATTCTCGTGCCTCAGCCTCCCAAGTAGCTGGGACTACAGGTGTATGCCACCATACCAGGCTAATTTTTGTTGTTTTTTTAGTACAGATGGGGTTTCATCATGTTGGCCAGGCTGGTCTTGACTTCCTGAGCTCAAGTGATCTGTCCACCTCAGCCTTCCATAATGCTGGGATTACACGCATGGGCCACCACACCCAGCCAAAGACACCAATTTAAATTTCTCCCCTTTAAAAGGACAGTCAGGAGACTGAAGGAAGTTGGTGGATAGGAGATAGAGCTAATGTGGAGCTCCCATTTGGACAAAAAGAACAGCATGTTCACTCACACTGTGAACTTTTGCTTCAAGAACCACCTCAGGAAAGTACCAGGAAAACCAAGATAATTCACAGACCATTTGTTTTTGTTTTTGTTTTGTTTTGTCTTTTTGAGACAGAGTCTCACTCTGTCACATGGGCTGGAGTGCAGTGGCATGATCTTGGCTCACTGCAACCTCTGCCTCCCAGGTTCAAGTGTTTCTCCTGCCTCAGTCTCTCGAGTAGCTGGGACTTGCACTATCATGCTCTGCTATTTTTTTTTTTTTTTTTTTTAGTAGAGAAGAGGTTTCACCATGTTGGTCAGGCTGGTCTCGAACTCCTGACCTCATCTGCCCGCCTCGGCCTCCCAAAGTGCTAGGATTATAGATGTGAGACGCTGTGCCCAACCTCACAGACCCTTTGAAAGTAGTGGCATGCCCCTGCAAATTCCATGAGACAGGCAAAAAACTGTGAGTTCCCAAAGTGTGAGAGGGAGAAAACCTCCCTCCAAATGCACATCCTCACTGGGGAATCTGAAAATCCAGATTACAGGAGAAGGATTTAGCCCTACCTATAGCTGAAATGGATTTAGTGTGAAATATAAAAAAGTAGAAGCAGCAGCTGGAAGAGCCTTGTAGACACCCCCATTCTCCAACTTGAGCCCAGGGAGGCCATCCGTGACTATATCTCACAGGGGCCTTCAGGGAAGGCAGCGGTGCAATTTGTGAGGGGTCACAAGGTGAAAGAAGCTTCCAACTGAACTTTGTAATGATTTCAACTGGGTGCAAACTCTCTTGAGCAGAATCCAAAGGGCAAACAGGAGCTGCTGCTGAAAGGAGTGCGGGAGCAGTTGCCAACAATAGGGGCAGAAGGGAGGGGATATAGCCCGAAAGCTATGCTTGCTTTCTCAGCAGGGAAGCGTATAGCCTGGGCCATGCTCTGAGTCCCTTGTACAGGCTGCCTGGAGATAAACTCAGCATTGTTAGCAGAGCTCAGCAGGAGCAAGACTGGCCTTGCCAACTGCATGAGAGTTGGGTGAGTCCTATCACTACCAGCTTGCCCCCACTTCCCTGGTGACAAAGGCAGCCATAATCCCCTCTGGAACATAACCCCATTGGCCTGAGACCCACTCCCAACCCCCACAGTGGCCACGGCAAGCCCTAGCCAAGGAGAGTCTGCGCTCAGACCCGCCTAACCCTGCCACCACCTGCTGCTATTTCTCTACCCACCCTGGTAGCCTATCACAAAAGACAAGCTCCTGGGAGCTTTATGGCCCTGCCTATTGCCCGAGAACCCCAAATACTTATCCTAGCCAATTTGAGGCAAGGTTATATCTCCCTTCTACTATTGCAGCTAGTAGTAAGCCCACCTCCTGGCTGGAGGCCAACCAAATCAAGACATTACAGCAGCTCATAACAGAATAACGCTGCTCCAAGGAAAGAGAAAACAAAAGCTAATTCTACTGCCTGCAGCATCCT
Organism: Cheracebus regulus; assembly: GCA_963574635.1. Taxonomy (NCBI): domain Eukaryota; kingdom Metazoa; phylum Chordata; class Mammalia; order Primates; family Pitheciidae; genus Cheracebus; species Cheracebus regulus. The sequence goes on along the minus strand of CAUYQU010075392.1, from coordinate 12,949 downwards.
GGCTAATCAGAGGTACTGAGTCTGTCCATGTGACAACCACTCTCAGAACCAGCGTTCAAGAAAGCCAGCACACTAGCTAGGTTTATCTACAACCAAGGATGCTCACAAAGTCTACCTGACTCCCATGTCTCATCCACTAGAACAGATTTTGGTATCCACATCTGGGAGACCTGAAGATAGATCACATCACAAGACACTTTGCAGACATTCCTCAGCATCAAGCTGGAGCCTCATAGCCCCACTGGGTGGCTAGACCAAGAAGAGGAATAACAATCACTGCAGTCTGGCTTTCAGGGAGACCCATCCCTAGGGGAAGCGGGGAGCACACCACATCGAGGGATCACTCCATGGGACAAAAGAATCTAAACAGCAGCCTTTGAGTTCCAAATTTTTCCACTGAAATAGTCTACCCAAATGAGAAGAAATCAGAAAAGTAATTCTGACAATATGACAAAACAAGGATCTATAACACCCCCAAAAGACCATACTAGCTCCCCAGCAGTGGATCAAAACCAAGAAGAAATCTCCAATTTATCAGATAAAAATTCAGAAAGTAGATTATTCAGCTACTCAAGGAGATACCAGAAAAAGGTGAAAACCAACTTTAAAAATTTATTTTTAAATACAAGATATAGATGAAAAATTATCCAGAGAAATAGATATCATAAAGAAAAAACAATCACAACTTCAGGAAATGAAAGACACACTTACAGAGATACAAAATGCACTAGCAAGTGTCAACAATAAACTAGAACAAGTAGAAAGAAATTCAGAGCTCAAAGACAAGGCTTAATTACCCAACCAGACAAAGGCAAGAAAATAGAATAAACAAAAAATGAACAAAGCCTCCAAGAAATTTGGAATTATGTTAAATGCCCAAACTTAAGAATAATTGGAATTCCTAAGGAAAAAGAGAAATCTAAAAGTTTAGAGAACTTATTTGAGGGAATAATCAAGGAAAACTTTTCTGGCCTTGCTGGAGATCTAAACATTCAAATCTAAGAAGCTCAAAGAACACCTGGGAAATTAATTGCAAAAAGATCATCACCTAGGCACACAGTCATCGGGTTATCTAAAGTCAAAACAAAGAAAAGAATCTTAATGGCTATGAGGCAAGAGCATCACGTAACCCATAAAGGGAACTCTATCAGATTAATAGCAGATGTATTAGCATAAACACCATAAGCCAAAAGGGATTGGGGTCCTATTTTTAGCCTGCTCAAACAAAATAATTGCCAGCCAAGAATTATCTAGCAAAACTAAGCTATATCAGTGAAGGAGAGAGAAAGTCTTTTTCAGATAAACAAGTGCTGAGAGAATTTGCTACTATCAAGCCAGCACTACAAAAAATACTAAAAGGGGTTCTAAATGTTTAAACAAAACCTCAGAATACACCAAAATAAAACCTCCTTAAAGCACAAATTTCACAGGGTCTGTAGAACAATAACACAATGGAAAAAAAAAAAGGACTCAGGCCACAACTAGCACAATGAATAAAGCATTACCTCGCATCTCAATACTAATGTTAAATGTAAATGGCCTAAATGCTCCACTTAAAAAATACAGAATGGCTCCGCTTAAAAATAAAATGGATAAAAAGCCACCAACCAAGTGTCTGCTGTCTTCAAGAGACTCACCTAACTCATAAGGACTCACATAAACTTAAGGTAAAAAAGTGGAAAAAGATATTCCATGCAAATGGAAGCCAAAAGCAAGCAAGAGTAGTTATTGTAGGAATACAGACTTTAAAGACAAAACAGATTTTAAAGCAACAATAGTTAAAAAAAAGACAGAGGGACATTATATAATGATAAAACGATCAGTTCAGCAGGAAAATATCACAATTTTAAATATACATGCACCTAACCATGGAGCTCCCAAATTTATGAAACAATTATTACTAGAGATTGATGAAAACACAATAATAATGGGGGACTTCAGTACTCTACTGACAGCACTAGACAGGTTATCAAGACAGTCAATACAGGAACAAAGGACTTAAACTGTACACTGGAATAAACGGACTTCACAGATATTTACAGAACATTCTACCCAACAATTGCAGAACATACATTCTTTTCATCAGCACATGAAACATTCTCCAAGATAGACTGTATGGCAGGCCACAAAACAAGTCTCAATTAATTTAAGAAAACTGAAATTATACTAAGTACTCTCTCAGACCACAGTGGACTAAAACTGGAAATTAACTCCAAAAGGAACCCTCAAAGCTATACAAAAGATCCTTGGATCAACAGTGAAATAAAGATGGAAAATTTAAAATTCTGTGAACTGAATAATAACAGTGACACAACTTATCAAAACCTCTGTGATATAACACCTGGGAAATCATAGGGATATGATAATTGGGGTACAACAATTAGAATGTACTTGTGGATAAGTAGAATCAATATTGTAAAAATAACCATACTGCCAAAAGCAATCTACAAATTCAATGCAATTCCCATCAAAATACCATCATCATTCTTCATAGAACTAGAAAAAAAACTATCTTAAAATTCATATGGAACCAAAAAAGAGCTCACATAGCCAAGGCAAGACTAAGAAAAAAGAACAAATCTGGAGGCAGCACATTACCCAACTTTGAACTATACTGCAAGGCACAAACTCTGCTCCGTTTTGTTACAGAAAAGAGAAGCTGAGCAGCATCTGTGCCTCGGGCTGACACTGCAGAGAGTAAAACCCCTTCCCCTTTGCACACCACTGCAGGCACAGCCACTGCCACCACCCCCAGAGGTTAGGGCGGGCAAGTTGGAGGGCTGCCTGTCTGGGGCTGTGAGGGATGACTGTGGCCCTATTGGCATTGTGGCCTCTGTGCCTGGGCTGGCAAATGAAGGGAGGGGTGGGGTCCCTCCCACACTCTGCGCGGTGCCGTGGCACTGCTTCATCAGACAGCAGGAGGTCCTAAGAGCTGCAGGTTTGGAGCTGTGGATGGCGACCTGGCGCCGGAGCCACAGCCAACACCAGTGCACACCGATCAGGACCCAGAAGGTCTTCCTGCTACCGTCATTGCCCACACCACAGCAGCTGCCTGGGAACCCAAGAGCTGCTCGCCTGCCTAGCCTCCTGTTGCCACCACCAGACTCTAAATAAGCCACTGGAGGTCCAGGGGCCGCTGGCCTGGGTCTGGTCCAGCTAACATCAGCCAGCATTCGCCTAGCGCCCAGCTCCCACTGCTGCCTCTACTGGGGTCCAAAGACTGGCACACATGACTTCCCCATCCCCTGCAAAACTTCGCATAGCCTCCACTAATAACCCAACCCTAAGCCACTAAGGAAATCAAAAATACTACTGACACTGTTAACAGCTGAAAAAAATCATAGAGACTACACTACCACGGGCACCCAGAAGCAAAGCCAAAGTGCCCCACCCAACCAACACCATTGATACCCTTGAGGAAGATGTACTTCCCTATAAAAACAAATTCAAAAAACTGGAAGAAGTTATTATTACACTAGTTGAGAAGGTATCAAGGTAAGAATAAGGGAAGCTTGAAAAAGCAAGGAAATGACACCTCCAAAGGAACACAATAATTCCCCAGCAAGAGATCCCAGTCAAAAAGAAATTCATGATATCCTAGAAAAAAAAAATTCAATACTATTATTATTATTTCGAGACTGAGTCTTGCTCCATCACCCAGGCTGGGGTGCAGTGGCATGATCTCTGCTCACTGCAACCTCCACCTCCTGGGTTCAAGGGATTCTCCAGCCTCAGCCTCCAAAGTAGCTGGGATTACAAGCATGCGCCACCATGCCCAGCTAATTTTTCTATCTTTGCAGAAATGAGGTTTCACCATGTTGGCCAGGCTGGTCTTGAACTCCTGACCTCAAGTGATCTGCCCACCTCGACCCCCAAAGTGCTGAGATTACAGGTGTGAGCCACTGCACCTGGCCAAGAATTCAAAATTATGATACTAAAAAAGCTCAGTGAGTATAAGAGAATTAAAAAAAGAAAAGAAAAGAAAAGAAATCAGAAAAACAGGGATATAAATGAGAACTTAACCAAAGAGATAGATGTACAAAAAAAAACAAATTCTGATATTAAAGAAGTCCTCAAATAAAGTACAAAATATAGTTGAAAGCTTCAACAATAGACTAGACCACGCAGCAAAGAGAGTGTCAGAATTTGAAACAGGTCTTTTGAAATAACCCAGTCTAAGGCCTGGCTCAGTGGCTCATGCCACAACATGGTGAAACCCTATCTCTACTAAAAATACAAAAATTGGCTGGGCATGTTGGTGCATGCCTACAATCCCAGCTACTCAGGAAGCTGAGGCTGGAGAATCACTTGAACCCAGGAGGCGGAGGTTGCAGTGAGCCGAGATTGTGCCATTGCACTCCAGCCTGGGCGACGAGTGAAACTCCATCTCAAAAACAAACCAAAAAACCAGCAAAAAAAAAAAAAAATGTCTAACAGTGTTCCAGCAGGCAAGTGACTTATGTGGAAAGATTGGTACAATTCTTCTGCAACTATTTTTCTCTTTTATCTCTGCTCTCCCTTCTTTGCATTTTTTGGAGAGGCGGCATGTGGTTGGTTAAAAGTGTGCATTGTGGAGCCAAACTCCCTGGGATCAAATCTCAACCCCATCACTTTCTAGCAATTTAACATTGGGGAATTTCACTTAACCATCCTGGTTTAGTCTCCATATTTGTAAAATAAATATAATGTTCACTTTATAGGGTTATTATGAGGTCTAAGAATATTTGTAAAGTACTTAGGAAAATGCCTGTTTATGCCAACTTAATTGGGTTCCTATTTCTTATGCCTGGTACATACTAAGGATGATATTAGTGTTCTCTAAATAAACATCTCTCCCAAATAGAGGGGGGAAAGAGTCCTTGATAGAATAGGTTCTCTTTCTCGTCCTCTTCTCTCAATCTTTCTCTCCAGCTTTCTCTCCAACTTTGTCTCTGCTTCTCATTTGCTCAGCATTTACTGAGCACCTTCTGTGTATCAGATACGATTTCAAACTGGTAATTATATTGGAATTATAAACACACTGTCCTATCTTCTTATGTATAGTGAAACAAATCAGTGCTTGAGCAAGCCATTACAATGCAACAAGATGGAGCAAGAGGAGGGAAAGGCAGAATGAAAGGTGTTCTCTTTCTTTCTCTCTCTCTTTTGAAGATAATAAGCCAAGAAATTTACCAAAGTATGCAAAGAACTGGCTATCTTTTATTAGAAAACTTGAGAGGTTTTGAAGTGTTATTGTTACTACGGTTAACTTGAAATCGTCTGGTTTTAGTTAATCCTAGCCAGCAGGGGGCAGGAGTGTCCAGCTGTGTGAACTCAGTTATTCTGATCTTTCCAAGACTTCGCTAAAGAAAAAAGTGCTTCCCACTTAATATATGGGAGCTTCAAATTCTTAAGCTGTACAACCGGTGCGTAGAAAAATGATTCTTGATGTGATCATGTTAAAATTGGTACATGGTAATAAATTTCTACTGATTTTGACAGTCAATTTCTTTCTTTTCCTCTATTTTTTCTTTTTCTTTCTCTTTCCTCCCGATGTGACCGTAGAGAAGACTAGTAAGCTCTTCTGGGTTTTCTATGCATTTCTGTCAGCATTTTTTATATCAGGCTATGCAGTTCAACCTACAAGCCAGTAGATAACACTTGTAGGTAAGAACTGGCTGTGGCCAAAGGTGCTGGTTATATAGATGATCCTTTTTTATTGGGAGAAACCCTCTGTTGCCTCGGGAAATTGGCTGATTCTTGGAGTACAGAGTGGTCTGAGCTCCCTGCTCCGCCCCGGGGAGGCGGGGACAAGATGGGCAGGGCTGGACTGGGCAGGGTTACCTATAGGTCTCCCAGTGGCAAGCACAAGCACCGGCATCGAGGGATAATCCAGTGGGTGGCCACCAAGTACCCAGAGGTGTGCCTAGACGTGGAGCTAGGAAGCCCTCTCAGCTCCAATTCCCTGCATGGGTTGCGAGGTGGCTGAAACAGCTAATCCTGGAGAGTGGGTGCTCTACATTCCTGGAGATCTGCTTGAGCACAGAGCAGAGAAGGTTATCCTGCACCAGGATCTCTGCATGTAACAGGTGCCACATTTTCTTGACTCATTTATCTTCTGACAGACATTTGGGCTGCTTCCATCTCTTGGCTATTGTGAATAGTGCTGCAATTAACATAGGTGTGCAAATATCTCTTTAGTATATTGCTTTCAATTCTTTTGAATATATACCTGGAAGTGGAATTGCTGGATCTGATAGTTTTATTTTTAAGTTTTTGAGAAACACCACACTGTTTTCCATTGTAGCCACACCATTTTATATTCACACCAATGGTGTACAAAGGTTCCACTCCTCCACATCCTTGTCAACTCTTGTTATTTCTTTTTTCTTTTTCTTTTTTTTTTTTTTGGTCTTGATAGTAGCAATCCTTAAGGGGTATGAGGTCATATCTCACTTTAGTTTTGCTTTGCATTTAATGATTAAAGATGTTGAGCATGTTTTCACAAGTTTGTTAGAAATTGGTATATCATCTTGGGAGAAATGTCTATTCAAATCTTTTGCCAATTTTAAAATCAGGTTATTTATATTTTTGCTGTTAAGTTGAAGGGGTTGGCTAGGTGCAGTGGCTCACACCTGTAATCCAAGCACTTTGTGAAGTCAAGACTGGCGGATCATTTGAGGACAGGAGTTTGAGACCAGCCTGGCCAACACGGTGAAACCCCATCTCTACTAAAAATATTTTTAAAAATTAGCTGGGCATGATGACACATACCTATAATCCCAGCTACTGGGGGAGGCTGAGGCAGGAGAATTATTTGAACCTGGGAGACGGAGGTTACAGTGAGCTGAGGTCTCACCACTGCACTCCAGCCTTGACCACAGAGTGGGACTCCGTCTCAAAAAAAAAAAAAAAAAGTTGAAGGGGTTAGTTATATATTCTGGATGTTAACCCCTTATCAGATATATGATTTGCATGTATTTTCTCTCCTCCTATTGGTTGTCTTTCTATTCTATTGATTGTGTCTTTTGATGCATAAATGTTTTAAGGTTGATATTGTCCCATTTTTGCTTTTGTTGCCTGTGCTTTGGATGTCATACCTAAGAAATCACTGGCAAGACTAATGTCATGAAGCTTTTCCCTTATGGTTTTTCTTTTTTAAATTTTATAGTGTTAGGTCTTCTGTTTAGTTCATTTTGAGTTAATTTTTTATATAGTATAAGGTGAGGATGCAACTTCATTTTTTATATATATTAACATTCAGTTTTCCCAAAATAATTTTGTTGAAGAGATCATCCTTTCCCTCACTGAGTGGTCTTACACTCTTGTTGAAAATCACTTAACTACATGAGGGTGTGAGTCTCTCTATTCTGTTCCATTTGTCTATGTGCCTACCTTTATGATTTCTGTTGCTTTGTAACATGTTTTATTTGTTCATCATTTTTTAAACATTTTTATTTGTATGTATTCATGGGATACAGTTATAATTTTGATACATTGATATATTGCATTGTGGCAAAGTCAGGGGTCTTCCATGCATCTATAACTAGAGCAATGTACATTGTACTCACCAAGCAATCTCCTATCATCCACCTACCTTCTACCCCATGAGCTGTCCTATAATATATTTTAGAATTAGGAAATGCAAGACCTCCAAATCTTTCTTTTTCTTCCAGATTGCTTTGGTTATTTGGGGTCTCTTGAAATTCCATATGAATTTTAATGTTTTTTTCTATTTCTGTAAAATATGCCTTTGAGATTTTTATAAAGATTCCGTTGAACCTGTAAATTGCTTTGGGTAGAATTCCTATTTTTTACATTGATACTTATTGCCAACTTACAGTTCCAGCAACAGGTAAAGGAAGTCTAGCTCTACACGTAAGTGACACTTGGCTAGGTAGGTGATCCCAGGTTGTAAATCACTTTTCCTTAGAATTTTGAAAGAATTTCCTTTATTGTTATCTAGCCCTCAGTGTTGCTGCAAGATCGAGTTGAAGATATATCTAAGAAAAACCAATGCTCTTCTCACTCGAAAACCGTTCATGTGTCTCCTATAGCAGAGATTCACTATAGGCTCATCAACCCTGTGTTTTCCAGGTTCACAGAATACTACAGACTCTAACCATCTTACAGTTAGATTGGAAACATGTGACTACAGTCAGTTTCAAAATAGCTTACTAGAGATGTAAAACACCAGTTCTCCTAAGAAGGAAGAAAAGTTAGTGATGACTTTAGTAAAGTTTTAGGATACAAAATCAACATACAAAAATCAGGAGCATTTTTTTTTTTTTTTTTTTGAGACGAAGTCTTGTTCTGTTGACCAAGCTGGAGTGCAGGGCGCGATCTCGGCTCACTGCAACCTCTGCCTCCCAGGTTCAAGCAATCTTCCTGCCTCAGCCTCCCAAGTAGCTGGGATTACAGGTGCCCGCCACCATGCTCAGCTAATTTTTGTACTTTTAGTAGAGATGGGGTTTCAGCATATTGGTCAGGCTGGTCTCAAACTCCTGACCTCAGGTGATCCACCTGCCTCAGCCTCCCAAAGTGCTGGGATTACAGGCGTGAGTCACCACACCCAGCCCAGGAGGATTTTTATACACCAATGACACTTAAGCAGAAAGCCAAATCTGGAATGCCATTCCATTTAAAATTGCCACAGAAAGACTGGCATGGTGGTTCATGCCTGTAATCTCAGCACTTTGGGAAGCTGAGGTGGGCAGATCACCTGAGGTCAGGAGTTCAAGACCAGCCTGACCAACATGGAGAAAACTCATCTCTACCAAAAGTACAAAATTAGCCAGGTGTGTTGGCACATGCCTGTAATGCCAGCTACTCGGGAGGCTAAGGCAGGAGAATCACTTGAACCAGGAGGCAGAGGTTGCAGTGAGCTGAGATCCTGCCGTTGCACTCCAACCTGGGCAACAAGAGCAAAACTCTGTTTCAGAGAAAAAAAACATTGCCACAAAAAATAAAATATCCAGGAATATATTTAACCAAGGAAGTGAAAGATCTCTACAAGGAAAACTACAAAACATTAATGAAAGAAATCACAGATGACACAAAGAAATGGAAAAACATCCCAGGCTCATGGACTGGAAGAATCAATATTGTTAAAATGCTCATACTGCCCAAAATACCATACTGAACAAGGAAAGGACACCCTATTCAGTCATAGATGCTGGAAAAACTGGGTAGCTAGGCCAGGCACAGGGGCAGGCACTGTAGTCCCAGCTACTCGGGAGGCTGAGGCAGGGAACTGCTTGAACCTGGGAGGTGGAGGCTGCGGTGAGCCGAGATCGCACCACTGCACTCCGGACTGGATGACAGAGCAAGACTCCATCTCCAAAAAAAAAAAGAAAAACTGGATAGCTATATGCAGAAGAATGAAACCAGACTGATATGTCTCACCATATACGAAAATTAACTCTGGATGTATTACAGACTCAAAAGTAAGACCTGAAACTATAAAAATCCTAGAAAAAAACCTAGGAAAAAAACTCTAGGCATTGGCTTAAGCAAAGAATTTATGACAAAATCCTAAAAAGCGATTGCGACAAAAACAAAAATAGACAAATGGGACTTAATTACACTAAAAAGCCTCTGCACCGCAAAAGGAATAGTCAACAGAGTAACCAGACAACCTACAGAATTGGAGAAAATATTTCCAAACTATATATCCAACAAAGGTCTAGTATCAGCAATACACAGGAACTAAAGCAACTCAATGAGAAGAAAACAAAAAGGTAGACAAAGGACAAGAACAGACATTTTTCACATGAAAACATGCAACAAACATATGAAAAAAAATGCTCAATTTCAGTAATCACCAGAGAAATGCAAATTAAAACCACAATGAGATACCATCTTACATAAGGCAGAATGGCTACTGTAAGTCAAAAAGTAACAGATGTTGGCAAAAATGCTGAGAAAAGGGGACACTTATACACTGTTGGTAGGAATGCAAATTAGTACAACCTTTATGGAAAACAAATTTCGCAAAGAACTAAAAATAGAACTAAAATCCTGCAATCCTACTACTGGATATCTACCCAAAGGAGAAGAAATCATCATGTAAAAAAGACACGTACAATTGTGTTTATCACAGAAATAGTCACAATAAAGATAACACAAATTTATTACCTTGAATTTTTGTAAATCAAAAGTCAGAAACAGGTCTTACGTGCTAAAATCAAACTGTTAGCAGAGGTACATTCTTTCCCGAAGTTCTAGGGGAGAATTTTGGGGAGGAGGCATTGCCTTTTCCAGCTGCTAAAGGCCATTTGCATTTTTTGGTTCATAATCACTTTTTCCATCTTGAAAGCCAGCACAGTAGCTCACACCTGTAATCCCAGTAATTTGGGAGGCAGAGGCAGGAGGATTGCTTGAGCTCAGGAGTTAGAGACAAGTTGGGTGACATGGCAACACCTGTCTCTATTAAAAAAAAAAAGCCAGACACCATAGCATTTTTAAATTTCTCTCTCTCATGTACACACACACACACACACACACACACACACACAGCTATGCTTCTTTGATCACATCTCTTTCTGTGACTCTGACCCTCCTCTCCTGCATTGCTCTTATAAGGACTCTGTAATTACATTGAGCCCATCTGGATAAGCCAGGATAGTATTCCTATTTCAAGATCCTTAATCACATTTGCAAAGTGCCTTTTGGCATGTAAGGTAACATACTCTTAGGTTCCAGAGTTTTGGACATAGATATCTCTGGGGGAGCATTTTTGTGTCTAACACACACACTTGTGAAATCCTGGGAAAGTTGTTCCCATCCTCAGGTAGTCATGTAGTTAGTAGATACCAAGATATCAGTATGGTCACATTTACTATGAGACTCTGTGAACTAAGTTTCTATCATACCTTAGAGGAATGACCACAAGAAACTAGGATGTAAAGCTGGGAATAATTGCCCAATTTAATCTGCTGCCATGGCAGAGCAAGGATTTGAATTTGCGATTTGAGCTAAGGGACTGTAATTTAATGATCCAGGACAAAGTGAGACTTACTTGATATGGATATTCCTAGTTTGTGACCGTAAATCTACATACCACCTAAGACACAGCGATCACCCTGTTTAGCAACTGGAATCATCTGATATAATGACAACCTGTGGGGGAGTGGAGGAAATATATTAATTACATAATCCTGGGGAATGGCTTATTTCCATACAATTTTCCAAGTGTAGTACAGGTATCCAGTTCAGCATTAGAAATTTGATGCTTTGGTACAACTAGTAGAAACTGACATTAGAGTCCCTCACCACGCTAAGAAAGGAATGCAGAATTCTATTAACTCTGCCATTGACCATCAGTGTCTGCTGGCATGGGGGCTGAAGGGGAAAAGTACCTTAGGTGCTCATGTACTCAGATGAATGGGTAGACTGGTTATAATATGTTGTTAAACAAAGGAAGCATGCTACCTACAGTTATTGCTGAAGACAGGTAGATTCCACAGATTGTAGACAGAAGTATGAATGTGCTGAAGGGTAGGAGATCCAAGTAGAGATGCTAATGGTTCTTGGACACACTGACAAATATAATCAGGGTCTCATACAGTCGGCCTCCTGGTATCTATCTGTTCAGGGCAGTGGTAGGAAAGAGTTTCATAAAAAGAAAAGTACAGCTGGGCGCAGTGGCTAATGCCTGTACTCCCAGCACTTTGGGAGCCCGTGGCAAGTGGATCACAAGGTCAGGCGATGGAGACCATCATGGCCAACATGATGAAACTCCATCTCTACTAAAAATGCAAAAATTAGCTGGGTGTCATGGCGAGCACCTCTAATCCCAGCTGCTTGGGAGGCTGAGGCAGGAGAATCACTTGAACCCAGGAGGCGGAGGTTGCAGTGAGCCAAGGTCATACCACTGCACTCCAGACTGCCAGACTGGGCAACACAGCAAGACCCTGTCTCAAAAAAAAAATCATAGAGAAATATTTGAATAAATGGAAAGATATTTTGTTCTCCTAAATGGAATAATATATATAGATAGATATTCTCCCCAAGTTAATCTGTAAGTTTCATGCAATCCCAATCAAAATTCCAGCTGCAGTTTTTTTAAAAAATAGAAATTCAACATTCAAAAGTTATGCAGAAGAACGAAGCTCCCTATTTATCTTTTTCAACTGTAAAAAAAGAACCAGATGGAAAGAAATTGCCTTGGCAGATATTAAGACACACAACAGGGTCAGGAAGTAGAATGTGAGTAGGAAGGCCTGGGAGGTCTTGCAGGGGTAGAGGCGTCTGGTGTATATTATCTCAATACATTTCTTCACATTGCCAACTTTACAGTAGACATTTCAACCTCGCCCCATGGCTTTCTTAAGTATTCTTTCACTATGTGGTCCCCTCTCTTACACATCCTAGGCTGCTCTGAGACCCTGAGGTTGCATAGAGCATGTTCAGAAGAAAGAACAGGAAAAAAGAGAAATGAGCAGAGTAGGAATGTGAGAAATGACCCAGGCTTGGATGTCTTTCCTGTGATCTTTTCCTCTGTGCTCTGCTCTCTGATGGAATACTTAAATACCTGACATGCTCAAAGACTGTGCAGGTGGCATGGGCTCTCGGGTACTGGTAAGATTATGGTTCATGATTGGAGCAGGCATGTTAGGAGAGCAGACCTTACCTATCAGTGCATCCTTTTCCTTCACGATTTTTTTTTTTCTGCATTGATGCGGGAAAACTAAGCAAGGAGGAGAGCATGGAATACAATTGTCAATCTCTCTTTTCAAGGCATCCTTAAGAACTTGATCCATGAATAATATGTTGTTTATACTTAGTTTGGCATTCATTTTTTTTAAATTTTATTTTATTTTTTACTTTTTAGAAAAAGAGAGAAAAGGAGAAAGAAAGAAACAGCAAAAGAAAGAAAAAATGAATGAAAGAGAGAAAGAAAGAGGAAGAGAAAGAGGGAGAGAGAATGGGATTCTTGTTTTATTGTCCAGGCTAGAATACAGTCTAA
>CAUYQU010075391.1:0-10502 GCA_963574635.1 Cheracebus regulus | reverse complement strand
TCTTTTTCTAAAATCTCTTCCTCTTTCTCTTTCATTTTTTTCTTTCTTTTGCAGTTTCTTTCTCCTTTTCTCTTTTTCTAAAATCTCTTCCTCTTTCTTTCTCTTTCATTTTTTCTTTCTTTTGCTGTTTCTTTCTTTCTCCTTTTCTAAAAAAAAAAAAAAAAAAAAAAAAAAAACTCCAAGAAGAACAAATAAATCCAATCTAGTTTTGTTCCAGAGTTCACAGTATAAGGAAAGGAGAGACAGGCAAATAAGGGGAAGAAAATGAAGAGAGAGAAAACATTTCAGTGAAGAAAGCATTTGAAATAATTCCACATAGGAAATAGATCCTGAAAAGTTATTTTCATAGTGGTTTAATAGGTGTCACAAAAAGGTATTTTGTGGCAATGTCATTCTTCCTCAAAAATTGAATACCTTCATTTATTTGCCAATTTCATAAAACAGCATTCTGGAGGTCAACCTTTTCAAAGTGATTTAAAAATAAGTAAACCATTTTTAAAAAGAATTAAACTTGAAACAGACTTCATCCACTGTAAATTTTAGGCATTACTATTCCTGAGTGTCAACTATACAAATCAAATGATTAAACACCTCCTTCCCAATTTAGTCAAGATATCTGCAGTAAGTCATGTGTAAATGACAACTGTTCCCAAAAGACTTATGATAAAGCTTTCAGAATAGAAAATGAACATCTGAAGTAAAATTACTCTTTTCAGCATTAAAAAATAATTTGTGAAAAATGTAGTGAGTGTAATTATGAAGTGTCATACTCATCTCAACTCTATTTCTAAAATAACATGACATCATTTTAACTAAGAGAAATGCTGGTTTTCCAAATAGCAGGTTACCTTTACCCGAGGTTTAAAAAACAAATAATCAGCATCATGACAGCACTAGAAAGAAATTGAAGCATACAAGGAATAAACTATAGTTTCTTTTTATATCAAAATGTACTCTTGAAAATGTGTTTGGCACAGTGCTAAATCATATATAGTTAATACTAAATATTGCAGGATACAATAAAACCCTGGAGTTAATTGTTTACACCCTCTTATGGGAATGAAAATAATCGATACCAATTATTCAGAAGTCAGCCTATACAAACTGTATAAACAATATTTTATGTTTGCTTTGAAAACCAGTGATATAATAAATTTTACATAAAAGACTGCAAAATAATATAAATGGATTTAAACAGATTTTTACAATAAGAAATTCAAATGGAAACAGACAAGTAACAAAGAGAAGTAAAAAAATTTATTGCAGTATTCGCTCCACCAGATTACCTGGGGATCCCTTTTCTTGTATTGTTTTCAGGGTGACCTAATACATCAAAATCTACATTTACAAAAACTCCTTCTGCAGATAGGTCATAGATACTGCATGCTTTTTGTTTTTTTTTTCAACAGAATAAATTATATATCCAGGAGATTCTTCCATTTTACAGCCTGGAAAAAACAATGCTTCCCTGGAAACTGGGCTAAGCTAAAGAAAGCCATCCGCTGCTAGGTTAAACTCCAAGAACACTTTATTAAGAACATTAACAGACTAATTTCCAACATTCACTTGTTTATTTTTTTTAAACAGAAAGTTTTTTTTCCAAGATATAAACAATTTTTGTTAAACTATAATACAGTGGGAGTAAAAATGAACTGAGAATCTGTTTCTGCTGCACAACAGCGAAGGGAGCTCCCACAAAAATGTTTGCCCAACATTTCCTTCTTTTGTTCCTGCATCCCAGGTTCCACTTACTCTTCATAAAACTGATTTTTTTTTTGCCAGAATGTTGATATTTCAAGTTTTTCTGCCTTTTAAAAAAATTCCTGTAAATTTGGCTGCATGTACAAATTCATTAGCTGGAAGTCCCATCCTTGGCGGCATACAGGGATCGTAAAGTCTGAACAACTTTATTAGTCAGCTTATTAGCACTCGTTAGAGCAATTTTTTTGTAAATAATGTCTGACTCTTTAATAGTGTCTACCCAAGGCACCAGTTTGCGGCCATCACGGCGCTTAGCCTCAGTCCAGGAGCCACTGTAGGAGCCTGCCATCCACTGAACACTGAAGCCATTGCTGGTTTTCTGTACTACTCTTGCAATTTGTGGTCGATCTTTGTACTTTGGACAGCAAATAGCGATGACATCCATGACATCAACACTTTCATTCATCTGTGCTGCCAACTCCGTAGAGTCTGAATTTCGTTTTGACCTTCTCAATGACTAAAACATTGGGAGGGGGGAAAAAAGACCAAGTGTTACACAAAAGAATTTTAGTGAAATTATTGTTTTTATTGCTTTTAATCCCTTGACGCCGGGAGTTGGGATTTCCCGGCACACTTCCATTGCCGGCAATGAGACGCACCGTGACCGCCAGCGCCAAGGGGTTAACATATACTTGTAAAACCATATAACTCTTAATTTGTACCCGTGTCTTTACTCTTATTGATATATAAAATTATATATACATATGAACCATAAAGCTACATAAAACTTAGCAACAATAAAAATAACACACATTAATACAATTCAAAGAAAAATTAATAACCCTTTATGCTGGATAAATCTCATTTCTGTTTTTTTATTGTCTTTTATGTGATACTTTCTACAAAAGGATGTATAAATGGGTAAGTAAAGAATCTCTATCTACAAAATGTTCTCTCTTTTAAGTATTACATTACTTGGTGTACATTTAATAGACTGACATATATAAGCACATAAAAATCATTTTACGTAATACGCTGCGAAATACGTTGACTCCTCCTCCGCCTCACCCCTGAAGTGCCTCCTCCTCTATCCTCCCCATCACTTTCATCATCTTCTGTCTCTGCTGCTGTATTATTTTTAGGGCTGCCTCCTCCAAGCAGTGAGGTAATTGCTTTGTTCCGAGCATTTGTGCTAGCTGACACCTCCCCTTCTTCCTCTTCTTCATCAGGGTCCAGATGTTCCATGAGAAGTTTGAACTACAAAAAATAGATATTATTTCAGAATTTTAAGTAAATATTTCAAGCAAGATTGTCAAATTTCTAAATGTTTTCTATGGCAGTAGTTAGGTGTGGGTGAAACAGACGTTAGCCATCATCTAAGTCAGGGGTTTGTAAACATTTTCTGGAAACAGCCAGATGGTAAATATTTTTCATTTTGAAGGCCATATAGTCTGTCACAACTACCCAACTCTGCCACTGTAGTATAAAAGCAGCTACAGACAAATAAATGAATGGGCATGAATGTTTTCAGTAAAAACATTGTCCTACTTATAAAAACAGGCAAAGGGTTAGATACAAAAACAGCCAGAGTTTGCAGACCCTTGGTCCAAGTCATCAAGCAACCAGGTAATAATTACTGATAGACATTTTCTACTTACCTGCCCTCTTTACTCTCTGCTAAAGATAAGAGGATTCAAGAGGAAGCAAAGAATGTTGAAAAATTGTAAATGGTAACTAAAATATTTTTTAATTTTAGAGTATAAGGTTTGCAAAGTCAATGAATAATATGAAAGCCACTATGGAGATTATATTCTTAGTTCAAAAAACCTTATTTTTATGTTCAGCTACTTGCTTTAAAGTAGTTTATTTATTTATTTTTTTTAAAGAATATAAACGGAGTTTTGCCAATTTGGCCAAACTGGTCTCAAACCTCTGGCATCAAGTGATCTGCCCACCTCAGTTTCCCAAAGTGCTGGGATTACAGGCCTGAGCCACCACACCTGGATTAAGTAGATTAAAAATATAAAACTTTATTTTTATTTTTTAGGATAGTCCTCCAGCTTCAAAAATCTTTTTAAAAACCTTTTTATTGTAGTAAAATACAAATAACAAAATGTGCCAGCTTAATCTTTCTTTTTCTTTTTAAATTGAGACAGGGTCTGACTCTGTCACCTAGGCTGAAGTGCAGTGGTGCAATCAATGTTCACTGTAGCCTCCACCTCCCAGGCTTAGGTGGTCCTCCCACCTCAGCCTCCCCAGTAGCTGGGACTACAGGTATGCACCACTGTGTTTGGCTAATTTTTGTATGTTTTGTAGAGATGGGGTCTTGCCCTGGTGCTCAGGCGGGCCTGGACCTCCTGGACTCAAGCAATCCTCCTACCTAGGCCTCCCAAAGTGCTAAGATTACAGGTGTAAGCCACAATGCCCAGCCTAGCAGTTTAACCATTTTAAATGTATAATTCATTGGCATGTTGTACAACTATTACCACTATCCATTTCCAGAGCTGTTTCTTTTTTTTTAATCACTGCAAACCGCAACTCTGTGCTCGTTAAACAATAACTTCCCATTCATTAGTAACCTCTATTCTATTCTGTCTCTATTTTAAAAGAACATTTTATATACATATATTGACATACTTGTTAAGTGAGAATATATACAAATATATACTGGCATTACTCATATAAGAATAAATGAAAAATTAATAATATTGTTAGAAAAGGAACAGAATGGCCAAACAGGGTAAGAGGATGACTGCTTGCAGTTTTACCTCTTATGAAATATAAGCCATGTATTTTTCTGAATTAAAAATATAGCCCTCTGTATCCCCAGATTCCACATCTGTGGATTCAACCCATGGTGATCAAAAAATATTTGGAAAATGCCAGTATAAAAAATAACATTACAATAAAAAATAACACAACTTTAAAAACAATGCAGTAGAACAAGTATGTACATAGCATTTACACTGTATTAGGTATTATAGGTAAGCTAGATACGATTTAAAGTATATGGAAGGATGTATGTAGGTTACATGGAAATACTATGCCTTAATTTTTTTGAGACAGGGTTTCACTCCCATCACCCAGCATAGGCTGTAGTGGTGCTATCTCGGGTCACTGTAACCTCCGCCTCCCAGGCTCAAGCACTTCTCTTACCTCAGCCTCCTGAGTAGTTGAGACTACAGGTGCATGCCACTGCCTCCCGCTAATTTTTGTATTTTTTGTAGATATGGGGATCTGCCATGTTGCCCAGGCTGGTCTCAAACTCCTGAGCTGAAGTGATTCACTTGCCATGGCCTCCCAAAGTGCTGAGATGACAGGCGTGAGCCACCATGCCTGGCCTACTATGCCATTTTTTTATTAGGCCCTTGAATATCAGAGGATTTGGGTATCACTGAGGGGACCTGGAACCAATTTCCCATGAATACCAGGGGACAACTACGAACACACACACAGGTTTTCCTATAACCTTTCATTTTCACTAGAATAGAATTATTCATGGGTTACTGTTTCCTAAGAAAAAATAATTAGGATGCCATGGGTCCAATGGGAAAGACAAAGTAATTCATTAAAACCACATAGAGAAAAATTATTTTGATATTTCATGAAGCTTACATTCAACGTAAAAGAGATAGTTATCTCCCCACCGGTCCCCCACATTTACTTTTCAAAGAAGTCTTTATGAGAAGTAAAAACTTTCGGTTTTACTACTCACATCTAGATACTGTTTTACTATACTCCTCTTCACCTCTTCGGTGATTTTGGAATTAGCCATGTCACTCCGCAGGAAGTCCAGTGTTTGTTTTGGATGAAAATGAACTCCTGTTTTTCGGTTTATCGCTTTATCATATACTTTTGCAGATTCAGATGGAGAGTACTTCTGAATTTTACTGTTTTGGGAAACAAAACCAAAAACTTTAAAACTGTGGAAGCAACATATTTGAAGAAATCCAATTATAGGTAGGAAGCATCATATTAACAAAATTAATTTCTCATGTCTATTTTTAATACTATTGTGATCCTAGCACAGTTTCAATACAATTACTTAATACCATCTAACTGGTTTATTTTTTTCTACTAGTTGCCCCCACCCCCATCCCACCTTTCCATTCTCTGTATATAGTGGCCAGAATGACTGTTTATAAACCTGTTTCAGGTTATTAACAACTCTACTTAAAAATCTTTCCAACTCCTTAGCATTACCTCAAAACCTTACAAGGTTTTAAATTATTTTGTATGTTGCCAACATTTAACATTAAGATATTCCTTATAAGGCCAGGAGCAGTGGCCCATGCCTATAATCTCAGAATTTTGGGAGACCAGGGTGGGAGGATCACTTGAGGCCAGGAATTTAAGACTACCCTGGGCAACACAGCTATACATCATTTCTACAAGTAAAAAATTTAAAGAATTAGCTGGGTGTGGTGGCATGCATATGTACTCTCAGCTACTCAGGTGGCTGAAGTGGGAGGATTACTTGAGCCCAGGAGTTTACGATTGCATCACTGCACTTCAGCCTGGGCATCTGAGTGAGACACTGTCTTAATCAAATACAGAGATATTGCTCTTAAAAATCTGGATTTCTAGTGTCTCCTGAAAAAGTGGGAGCTCTGGCCACATTATGCCCACCCTCTCCTTTGGCAACAAGCTTATAGAAACTTGAGACAGATCCACTTAAATAACCTCTTTACATGAAACACATCCTTTCCAGTTCGCCACTGACCAGGTGGCCAGTAACATTTCACTTTGTGATTCCTAATCTTAGATTTCAATGAAGGTAAAAAACGACCAAAATTCCATGGGTATAGGGAGAAAAGAGATAACTTTAATAATTAATGGTGGGTAAAACTACAGGGTGTTTATAATAGCTGTACCTTTTATCTCTCTTATTTCATAGAGTACTTCAAAGACTATTTGAGTTCTGTTAGAGCTCAGTTTAGTTGGTTTACATCTGTTACTACAGAGCTCTTTAAAAACTTAAACTTGTAATCTATTTTAAGGTTAGCTTGAGTCTTTTTAAGGAAATCAACAAAATAAGTCCTTTAAATTTGTAATGCATTATCACCAAGTAAAGGAATACGGTTTTTTCCCTTTAATAAAAGAATAAATTATGGCATGTTACACAACAGAATACTATACAGCAAGAGAACAAACTCCTTTTTAAAAAAGGAACGTTTCTAACATTAAAGTAAGCATGCAAACAAAACTGAGTTTCATACTTATTATTATTATTATTATTATTTTTAGAGCTCTGTTGCCCAGGGTGGAGTACACAGTGGCATAATCTCAGCTCACTGCAATCTCCACTTCCCAGGTTTCAACTGATTCTCCTGCCTCAGACTCCCGAATGGCTGGGATCACAAGTGTGCACCACCATGCCTGGCTAATTTTCATATTTTTAGTAGAGATGGGGTTTCACCACGTTGGCCAGGCTGGTCTCGAACTCCTGACCTCAAGTGATCTGCCCGCCTCCACCTCCCAAAGTGCTGGAATTACAGGTGTGAGCCACTGTGCCCAGCCGATATTTATCATTTGGAGAGAGTAAAGTTTTTTCTTTCACTGCTTATGTAACCTTACCTATCAGAAAATCCACAAAGATTCTTCAAATGTTGTTTTAACATTAGAAGCAATAAAATACCCTGGGACACATTTGCAAATTCAATTAAAGGAGCTGAATTTTCTGGCAAACATTTCATCACTGAATTTATATCATCTTCTGAATCTGAATCTGAATCTGAATCTACACGTTTCCGTGACTTCCGAGGCCTGGAAACTTCTTCTTCACTCTCGCTTGACTCATTTTCCTTACTAGGTGATGATTTTCTCTCTTTCCTTTTGTCCTTTACCATAGACTGAAAGAAAAAATTGTTTGATAAACAAAAAAGCCAAAATGCCAATAAATATAAGTATACTCCATTAAATAGCTTGAAAAAGCTTCCTTAAACTAATATTTTATAAATCTCTTGACTTTATATCAACAAATGGAGATGTAATCCTTAGGGGATAATCAGCTTCTAAAACTAAATAAAATTATATATAATATCTACCCCCTCCCCCACAACCACTCCTTCCAAAAAAAATCCTTCTGAAATATCATTCAAAGGGAAACAATTTTTTTATAAGCATAGTAATAAAAGACAGTTATAAAAGTATCAATTTGGTGCATAGGTAAGCCATTATAGAGGAAAAGCAGTAATTATAATTGAACTGAGGAGAATAAAGTAAGCTTGAACATTCCCAGCTTCTATCAAACTCTCCTTTTCAAGAACATTTCATCAAGATAGTAAACAACTTTCTTTGAAGACTTAAATCCGTTTCTTTGTACTTTATGAAAATGCTACCTCTTAGAAACAAAGTCAACTGAATTTAAGCAGGTTGCGAGATGTGTGTGTGTGGGGGGGTGTTGGGGGCACATTATAATAACATTTATTCAAAATTGGAAGAAACATTTACAAAGACAGCCATACCAGTAAGTAGGTAAAATAAGAGAAGCTTAGGGCTGAAGCTCCTGGGAAATAATTAGCTTCTCAAACTTAAATGTGCATATTAACATTTGTGGATTTTGTTAAAGATGCAGATTCTGTTTCAGCAGATCTGGGTGGGGTCTGAAGTTCTGCAGCTTTAATAAGCTCTCAGGTGAAACCACTGCTGCTGGTGTGTGATCTACACTTCAAATAGTAAGGGTCTAGACACCTCTGTAATTCTAGCCCTTTGGAAGCATCTAAAATAATCTGTCTGATTTACTAGTCTGACAAGGCTGAGTTTTGAGCAATACAACTGTATAAAATGACATCTATTTGAATCATTAGATACATGAGAATATTCTATTCAATTTGTAAAGAATTTACCAAGTGATTACTAGGTGCCTAGTGCTACAGCAGGTACTTCTATAATTAAATAAATTCCATTTCTCCTAAAGTCACAACAGAAGGTTCAACAAAAAATTTAGTAAAGATTTTGGGCACACATATGCCAACTCTATTATGGTGCTGTAGTTAAGGAATAAAAAAGTCAATGGTGCCATAAATTTTCTGTCTAAGTGTAAATAAGCTATATGTTTACATGTGTAATGCTGTGATTACAGCATTCAAGATTTACAGAATAATGTTTTAAAATGGGGTTTAAATAAATATATGAATGGATGCAAAACACTTAAGGTCAGTCCTTGCAAAGTGAGAGAATAAATGGGATGGCTTATCAACAGAGCAATCCATGTATGTATTTTAGATCTGTCTAAATAGAAGTGGCAATGTACTTCCTCTCCCAATTCAAGTTAATTGAAGTACTGCCCAGATTTCATTAAGTTAACTTAGAAAGATTTTATATACTTGTGAAAAGAATGAAAAGAATAATAAGAAACAAAACAGTGAAAACAGCATGCCTGCACTTTGATAGATGCATTAAGAATAGTAATGTGTGTAACTTACCTCCTTGAATGACTGCAGTAGGTTACTACCAGAAACTGAGAGTGTAATATCTATATGATGCATTATAAACAACGGCTCTTCCTGTGTCTGGTACGGAAAACAGGCTAGATTGTCTGCTATATACAAGAGCATAGTCACTTCTGTTTTCTGTAAATTTTAAGAAAAAGCACACGTTTAGCAGATAATCTAGAAACACAACCAAAAAAGCTTTTTAAGAAAAAATACAGGGCACTTTCACCTCAGTTAACGTTGGACAGAGACAGGCAGACACACACACCCAAGGAGAGAGTGGAGAGAGACACACACAGAGAGAGAGAGAGAGAGAGAGAGAGAGAGAGAGAGAGGAGGAGGGAGAGAAACAGGAAGGACAGAGGAGGGGAAAAGGGAGAGGAAGAGCAGTATAAGAAAAGTAAGAAGGGGAAACAGAAATGGATTTTATAAAATAAATTTATGTCCATTTAAAATTTTATAATGACTTACACTATGCTATCTCAAGAGAGGAGGTGAAATTTTTTTTATTACATCCATGTGAAATTCCTTGAAGTTTTCTTAGAGTATATGAAATCTTTATGATAAAACCATACCATATCAGAAAATATACATGAAAGTTCTAATTATATCACTGTGCTACTAAGAGTTTAACCCATATGGAGAGCAGTTACATACAGTTACTATTGTGTCCTCAAAAGAACTAGTAATTATAGTACTAATACATAGGTTAAAAGAATAAACCAAAATCCATGTACTCATAAACATTTGTCAGTATCCTGTGTATTTGTAACTCAGAATGTCAGAGCTGTTTTGACAGCGCTACCAGTTTCACACTATAAAAATTCTGAGGTAGGCGAAATTTAAGAGGAAAAATTATGGTTATTATTAGTTGTTTGCTTTAAAAAGAAGTAACAGAGGAGAGATCCAAGATGGCCGATTAGCAACAGCCCAGCAATGTAGCTCCCAGTGAAAGCGCAGAGAACGAGTGAACGCCGCACTTTCCGACGAATTTTTGTTGCCCACAGACCGGGAGATTGCTGGCAGAGGAGCCACACGGGTCGCCAGTGCGACTCTTTTGGCCGGCGCGGCTGTTTTGCCGGCGCCCCAGCGCGGCGCTTCCCGGTGCGGAGTGTACGGGACGGACGGGCTCGGCTGCTCCCATCCCCACAAGGAAAACAGCAATTGGAAGCTCTGCAGACTGAGAGTCTCACAGCAAGCACAGCGAACCCGGGAAGGTCCGGCTCTGTGGGGAAGGGGCGTCCGCCAGAGGAAAACTAAGAAACAGAAAAACTTCATCACCGGGCGGAGAGAGATCCAAGATGGCCACGTAGCAGCAGCTCAGGATTGTAGCTCCCAGTGAAAGCGCAGAGAGCGAGTGGACGC
>CAUYQU010075390.1:0-20574 GCA_963574635.1 Cheracebus regulus | reverse complement strand
CCCAGAGCCCAGTCTCTTCAGCACCACAGCACCCCAACCCCCGGCCTGGCCGTCCACATTCAGGCTACTCTGAAGCCTTTTCTAAAGCAACCAATTGCTTTGGGGTCTCCAGCACCATTAAAAACAAAACAACAACAACAACAAAACCCTTTCCAGTTTCTACTTACCCACACCTCTAAGTACCCTACAGTGCAAGGAGGATGCTAAGGGTAATCAGTTTTTCTTTTTAATTTCTGCTCTCCAACAACAGGGGTTATGGAATGACAGGGAACTGTCAGAGGCATCTGTTTCCTAAAACCATTATCACTCCCAGGCTTAGAAAATACTTCACAATGTTGATCATTTCCCCCTTGAAGGTAAACTAACTCCAAATTTTCTCTGCCACGAGATTAATTTTTGAAAACATGAGGCTGTCTCTCCAGAAACTCAAATTGCACAGAGACATTGAAAGGGGATAAGAATACAAAATATTGTAAATAAAAATTATCCTTTGTCTAAGAAATTTCTTCCTTCTTCAAGGGAAGGTGCTCTGGATACCTCCATGAGCTTCCTTTCCACACAGCTCAGAGGAGGCTGGAAAGTCCTCCCAGTGCAGGTGTCACTAGCAGAGGGCACACTCCCCTCCCGAGTCCTCAACAAGGCTCCACAGGAAATGCCAGGGCAGGGCTTAAAGGAAGGTTTATCACCCCCGCTTTACATAACTGGGTAAACAGAGTCAGCCAGAATTGGAAGCAACTTTCCCAAGCAACACCCAGTCAGGAAAAGAGTGTGGATTTCCAGCATTTCCCCGCAACTCACTGCTTGCTCAATGACTCCAGGGATGACACTTGTGACAAAGTTTTATTAGTCCCCAACAGAATGAGAAAACATACCAGCGATTTCATGTGTATTGAAGGGTGTCTATTGCCTATATACAACTGTGTGTGTGTGTGTGCACGCGTGTGCATGTGCGTGTGATGTGAATTCTTCTGCCCATTTTTGCCTGAGGACCGTCTATGTTCTCAGAGTATAGCCTCCTGATTTTATAGATTTTAAATGATATGCCTTTAATGGTATTGATGACAAATCATAACTTTTCAATACTCTTACTTGATAAACCTAAGTTCTTTTCCAAAATTAAGTCACACACACACACACACACACACACACACACACACGTCCATAAAACTCAAAAGTCTGAAAATCCTTGCTCTCCAGAATCCACATGCCAGTTTCTTTTCATTTTTGTGTTTTTCCTATGGTTGTAGAAGGACCCAATCTCAGTCAGAGCTGCAGAAGACTATTCCTTGACTCTGTTATAACCACTACACTTGGGAGTGGGGAGTGGGGCACATGGATTTATGCACAAAGTTGGCCCCCCTTAGGGGCATTTCCTGACACTGACAGCTTGCTCTTCGTGGGCAGGTACCCAGCTCCTGTTGGAGGCCTGTGTCCACGCTAGTGTGCCAGTCTTCATCTACACCAGCAGCGTAGAGGTTGCCGGGCCCAGCTCCTACAAGGAAGTCATCCAGAACGGCCACGAAGAACAGCCTCTGGAAAGCACATGGTCTGCTCCCTATCCATACAGCAAACAGCTTGCTGAGAAGGCTGTGCTGGCGGCTAATGGGTGGACTCTGAAAAATGGCGGCACCTTGTACACTTGTGCCTTAAGACCCATGTATATCTATGGAGAAGGAAGCCAGTTCATTTCTGCTACCATAAATGAGGCCCTGAACAACAGTGGGATCCTGCCAAGTGTCGGCAGGTTCTCCACAGTCAACCCAGTGTATGTTGGCAATATGGACTGGGCCCACGTTCTGGCCTTGAGGGCCCTGCGGGACCCCAAGAAGGCCCCAAGTGTCGGAGGACAGTTCTATTACATCTCAGATGACACGCCTCACCAAAGCTATGATGGCCTTAATTACAGCCTGAGCAAAGAGTTCGGCCTCCGCCTTGGTTCCAGGTGGAGCCCTCCTTTATTCCTGATGTACTGGATTGGCTTCCTGCTGGAAGTAGTGAGCTTCCTGCTCAGCCCACTTTACACCTATCGACCCCCCTTCAACCGCCACACAGTGACGTTGTCAAATAGCGTGTACACCTTCTCTTACAAGAGGGCCCAGCGAGATCTGGCATATAAGCCGCTCTACAGCTGGGAGGAAGCCAAGCAGAAGACCGTGGAGTGGGTTGGTTCCCTTGTGGACTGGCACAAGGAGATGCTGAAGCCCAAGACTCAGTGACTTGAGGATGACGGACATGCCCACGTGGGTATTGTTAGGAGATGTCGTCAAGCTTTGTCCTCCTGGCTTCAGACAGAAGGTGACAAGAGCACACGCCCGGGTCCTGCTGACCCCCTCTTACACAATGGTCTAATTATTTTTTCCCTCATGTCACTAAAACCTGCGCAGTCACTGACCCAATCAAAAGCTTTCTGTCCTACTCATAAACTAGAGGACACACAATGTGATTTGCTGTTTCCAAATCTCAGTGGCTGATTCTGAACCATTTGGGGTCTCTCTTTTAACTTGAGGGTCTCTTTTAACTTGAGGGTCTCTTGCCCACTATAGCTCCATTTCCCCTCTTAAATGAGAAAGCATTTCTTTTCTTTTTAATCTTCCATTCCTTCACATGGTTTGATAAAAAGAGCAATAAATGTTTGAATGTTTAACGTGGAGGGAGGTGTGGATTTTGTTAATACGTCCTTTCCTCCTTTCTCCGTCTTTTCCAGGTGTTGCTGTCTCCAACGTAGAAGAGTAGAATAAAACCTGGGTTGGGGGGAGGGCAGAGTAGTGAGAGGGCCAGGAAGGGGGGAAGATTCCATAAGCTCTACTACTTTTCAGACATGTACAACATGACCTACTTATAACATATATTACCTCATTTAATACTACCTTATTTTACTACCAGAAACCTGTCAGGTGGGAGGTGGGGGCGACTATTCCCATTTTACCAGTGAGGAAACTTGTTTGCAGTCATTCTGATTAGCGGCTAGGCGTGCTACCCTGCTACTAGGGAGTCGACCTTGAAAGTCCTTATCATTCCAGGGAAACATGCAGCCTGAACTGGTCTTGTCAGTGGTACAGCAAAGCACTGGAGCATGGGGTGCTGCTCCTTGCAAGAGAACCAGCTCTCTTGGGTTACCTTTTTCTTGCCCAGTCCCATGCATGGGACTCTCTAGAACCCAGGAGAATCGCCAAATGACCCTGAGTAGGGGTGAGTGAAGCAAAAATGCAACCAGCCTCCTTCAGTGCCAATTTCCTTGAAGTCCTCTAGAACACACATGGCTATATGTATGTTAGTCATTCTGGTCGTTCATAACCTTGCATTTCACCCTTTGAAATCACACAACGAAGCCACACCATGGGATCCTGGGAAAGTGAAGGGAACAAGTGTTAACTTCTCCCAAAATGTACCTTCTGTTCCGCCCAAGAAGTAGAATTCTACTGTTCCACATCCCCAGACTTAACGGCTTCTCTCTTCTTTCTCTTCTTTAAAGCTCATCCTTTTCTCCTTTATTCTTTCATCTCCTTAGCCTCTTTCTTTCCCTCCAAGTCCCCTTAAATCATTGACCTTCTCATTCTTCTCAATTTCCCTGAGAAGAGGCCAGTCAAGACAAGCCTGGGGACTTCAGTGATGACATAGTGATTAACCAACCAAAGAAATAACAGTCAAAGAAAAAAAAAACACTACTGTCGGGAGATCAGGGACAGAGTTGAACTGAAGCAGGTGAGAAGGTTGCTGTGGGTCCGGAGTGTGGGAGGGGAAGCCGTCTCCCTCTGTACCTGGGTGTATCACAGCTAGGATGAGAGTCACATCCAACATCAACATGGCTTCTTTCTTACACAGGAAATTAACAGGTCATTAATCAGCTTAATTTGATTACTGCAAAGAATTAGTTTCAGTATTCATTCTGAAGGGAAAAGGGAAAAACATTCTGGTCTAGAAGAAAAGGTTTCTACCACCATCAACATCCCAAGGGACAGATGGTTAGCACGAGCATCAGGGTGGAGTGACCCCAGGCAGTGGGGTAAGGTGAAAAATGGAACACCCATCCTTTCCTGGCTGCTGCACAAAATGCGAGAGCTAGAATCTATCCAGCTCTGGCAAGGCATGCACACCATCTATATGTTCATTTAAAATAGCAATGGAAGAAAAGGAGGGTGGTGGAATCTTGGACAAGGGCACCCCGCCTTGTTTTTCTGCCTAGTGAAACTCCACACAGATTAACCCACCACGGCAATTTTCACAAGGAAGGGAAGAAAAAGTTTCACTGCCAACAGGCAGTGAGGGATGTTTGAAGCAAGAGATGAGAAGATTGGATTGGCCAAAAAGGTCTCAATTGAACAAGATCAAAGGCCTCTGAGTGTTGTGGCCAAGAAAATGCACCATCCCTTCTTACACCTGCTAGTGCAAGGTGGGCAGAGCTCCTGCACCAGACCCCGGTGCACCTCACACAATGCACCACACGGGAGCAGCAAAGGCTCAGAGAGAAGAACAAGGAAGCCTGACCTGGCAGGGACTTCGGGGTCCTTTTTCCCCACCTGGGTGGCTCTGCAGGGTACCTGGCAAAGGACTGAATAAAAGCACAAGCAAGTACAGCCTGCGGTTTTGCTGAATGTACCATCTTGCCCTAGCATAACATGTGAAGCCTTGATATGATGAAGTTCTCCCCGTCCTCTTTCCACCCCCTGCAACCCCTGGCCCCAAATTCCTGAAGTCATCCTTATAGTTGGCAAAATAATTCACCACAAGCAGGTTGGGCAGGCAGGGAACAAAATCAGCCTTCAACTTCGCCCTTAAATGGTGCTGGAATGTAGAAGCATCTCTACCTCTCTCATATCTGTCTCCCTAGCATTGAGTGCTATGCCAGGCACATGCCCACTCAGCTGACAGGTGAACTTCTCAGGGGCCCTTCTCTTAATGAGACACAGCCTTGCAGCCCCGGGGAGGCCAGCCGTGCACAGATGGTATCAGAACACCCAGGTAGAACCATACCCTACTTCAGTTATTGTAGGTCCAGAAAGGCATCTTAGTGGAGTGTCTTCAGTGAATAAAAAGAATGCATGGAACTGCTTCCATTGAATCCCTGGTCTCCAGGAACTGGAATCTGTCAATCCCTTTACTTGTGTTGAACATTCTTCAGATATATGTGTGGGAATGCCAGCTTGAACACTGCATATATACTGATGCCTTTTTCAAACTTCTTAAACAGAGGGCAACATGGTATATGGAACATCTTGCCGCCCACCACATCGGCTTCCAAAGCTGAGCATTCCCGGCTGCTGGAATTAGGCAGGCCACCAGCTTGATTCAGAGAGCACGGTGAACAGTGACCTGGATCTCACTGGAGCAGCTGGAAATGGAAACTTATTAGAGTGTGCTTAGAGTTAGCAGAGATGACGCTGACACCGCAGTCTGGCAGCAGAAAACTGCAGTCTGCACGGCATTTGAGGTTGTGACAGGGAGAGAGGGGAGCAAACATGAACAGCAAAGCTAGAGATACTTGGGCATTAAGACTCATGTCTATAATCCCAGCATTCTGGGAGGCCAAGGTGGACGGATCACTTCAGTCTAGTTCAAGATCACCCTGGGCTACAAAGGAGACTCTGTCTCTACAAAGTCAATCAGGGCTTGGAGGTGTGCACCTGTGGTCCCAGCCACTCCCGAGGCCGAAGTAGGAGAATCACTTTGCTGGGAAGCTGAGGATCACGCCACTGCACTGCAGTACCCTGGGTGACAGAGCGACACCCTGTCATAAAATAAAAGAAAACAATAAACAAGACAGAAGACAGGTTACAGGGGGGAAAAAAAAGAATGTCTAAATGAATAACCTCAGCCCTGGATTTCCCACGATCTCTTTTGCCACACACTGTTCTCCATTTGATTTTTAAAGTAAAATCAAATCCTATGTCCTGCCTATTTAAAACCTTTCTGTGGCTTCCCACTCCACTTGCTATATGCTCTAAACTGATCTCCAGCTCTCCCAGGCACTGAACGATCAGCTCATCCTTCCAACTTGTTTTCTCTCACTCTCCCTTCTACTCACGATGCCTCAGCCAGATTGGCCTCCGTTCTATTCCATAAAGAAGCAAAACTCTCTTGCCTCTGGATCTTCACCTTTATCATTCCCTTTACATAAAATGGTGTTCCTCACCTTCTCATGGTTGGCTCTCAGTTGACAGGTAGATCTCAGCTGAACTGTCACGAACCTGATGAGCTGAGACATCCCTGACAATCCTCTCCCTAATAGACTTGGCTTCCTTCATTACGTCACCCTGTTTTTCTGCTCCTAGCTGTTACCACAACCTGCAACTAACTTATCAGTTGTCTATTTTACTGTTTATCTGTACGCATAGGGACCTTAGACAGTCTTGCTCCCCGCTACATTCCCAAAAGCCTAGAATCATGCCCAATGTCATAGAGAGCTCCATAAATATTTACTGACTAAATTAATCTAGGAAGGCAAAGCTGGATCAAACTACATAATCACATCTGGAGAATTACAGCAGTCAGAGGAGGAAAACAGTGAGTTAGGAGGGATTCCAGCAGAATGCATCACTATGTAAGCCAACAGATCTAAAAAGCCTCTGTCATTCCTTGACTGGACACTTCCCTGCATGAACCCATGCCATAGAACAGGTCCACCTTTTTCCAGATTAACCAACAAAGCCAAGATACGGGTCAAGGTACATTAGCATGGAAACACCAAAAGAGAAAGCATTCCCACAGCAGTTGACCTGGTAATAATTTTTAAGGCCAATTTGTTTAACCTAAATACATGTATAGGGCGTACACCACCCATACATTTATAAAGGAAAAATAAACTACCTTTGTACAGCTCTGCTTTTCTGTAACTGCAGTTCCGAACACAGAATTCAGGAAAGTGAACATCAAACTTTCAAATCAGCAGTCACTTAAAACTTTTTTTTTTCACAAAGTGTATGACTCAAAGCCTTTCCTTTGATTCTTCTGAGAACAAAATATCTTAAAAGAGCAGATCAGTAATGACTGAAAGAGCCAGTGGATTACAATTTTTTGCACATCCTTTATGTTGCTGGGAGATAATTATGGAATGTTGCACTCTGGACAGAAAAGCAATACTTATAAAATATTCCCAAACAAAAATCATACTATCTTTTTTATTTTTATTTTTTATTATACTTTAAGTTCTGGGATACATGTGTGGAATGTGCAACTTTGTTACATAGGTATACATGTGCTATGGTGGTTTACTGCACCCATCAATCTGTCATCTACATTAGATATTTGTCCTAATGCTATCCCTCCCCTAGTCCCCCACTCTCCGACAGGCTTCAGTGTGTGTTGTTCTCCTCCCTGTATCTACGTCTTCGCATTGCTCAACTCCCACTTATGAGAACACCTGGTGTTTGGTTTCCTGTTCCTGTGTTAGTTTGCTGAGAATAATGGTTTCCAGCTTTCTCCATGTCCCTGTAAAGGACATAAACTCATTTTTTATGGTTGCATAGTATTCCATGGTGCATACGTGCCACATTTTCTTTATCTAGTCTATCACTGATGGGCATTTGGGTTGGTTCCAGGTCTTTGCTACTGTAAACAGTGCTGCAATAAACATCCATGTGCATGTGTCTTTAGAGTAGAATGACTATTAATTCTTTGAGTATATACCCAGTAGTGGGATTGCTGGGTCCAGTGGTGTTTCTGGTTCTAGATACTTGAGAAATCTCCACATTACAATGGTTGAACTAATTTAAACTCCCACCAACAGTGTAAAAGCATTCATATTTCTCCACATTCTCTCCAGCATGTGTTGTTTCCTGACTTTTTAATGATCACCATTCTAACTGACATGAGATGCTATCTCATTGTGGTTTTCATTTTCATTTCTCTAATGAGTAGTGATTAGGAGTTTATTTTCTTATGTTTCTTGGCCATGTAAATGTCTTCTTTTGAGAAATGTCTGTTCATATCCTTTGTCCACTTTTTGATGGGGTTTTTTGTTTTTTTCTTGTAAATTTGTTTAAGTTCCTTATAGATTCTGAATATTAGTCCTTTGTCAGGTGGGTAGATTGCAAAAATTTTCTCCCATTCTGTACGTTGCCTGTACACTCTGGTGATAGTTTACTTTGCTGTGCAGAAGCTCTTTAGTTGAATTAGATCCTATTTGTCAACTTCAGCTTTTGTTGCCATTGCTTTTGGTGTTTTAGTCATGAAGTCCTTGCCCATGCCTGTGTCCTGAATGGTATTGCCTAGGTTTTCTTCTAGGGTTTTTATGGTTTTAGGTCTTACATTTAAGCCTATAATCCATCTTGAGTTAATTTTTTGTATAAGGTGTAAGGAAGTGGCCCAGTTTCAGTTTTCTGTATATGGCTAGTCAGTTTTCCCAACACCATTTGTTAAATAGGGAATCCTTTCCCATTGCTTGTTTTGGTCAGGTTTGTCAAAGATCAGATGGTTGTAGATGTGTGTCATTGCCTCCGGGGCCTCTGTTCTGTTCCATTGGTCTATATCTCTGTTTTGGTACCAGTACCACGCTGTTTTTGTTACTGTAGCCTTGTAGTAGAATTTGAAGTCAGGTAGCATGATACCTTTAGCTTTGTTCTTTTTACTTAGGTTTTTCTTGGCTATATGGGCTCTTTTTTAACTCCATATGAAATGTAAGGAACTTTTTTATAATTCTGTGAAGAAGGTAATTGGTAGCTTGATGGGGACAGCGTTGAATCTATAAATTACTTTGGGCAGTATGGCCATTTTCACAATATTGATTCTTCCTAACCAGGAGCATGGAATGCTTTTCCATCTGTTTGTGTCCTCTCTTATTTCCTTGAGCAGTGGTTTGTAGTTCCCCTTAAAGAGGTCCTTCACATCCCTTCTAAGTTGTATTCCTAGGTATTTTATTCTCTTTGTAGCAATTTTAAATAGGATTTCACTCATTATTTGGCTCTCTGTTTGTCTGTTATTGATATATAGAAATGCTTGTGAATTTTCACATTAATTTTGTATCCTGAGACTTTGCTGAAGTTGTTTATTGGCTTAAGGAGTTTTTGGGCTGAGATGATGGAGTTTTCTAAATATACAATTATGTCATCTGCAAACAGAGACAATTTGACTTCCTCTCTTCCTATTTAAATACTCTTTATTCCTTTCTCTTGACTGACTGCCCTGGCCAGAACTTCCAATACTACGTTGAATAGGAGTGGTGAGAGAGGGCATCCTTGTCTTGTGCCAGTTTTCAAAGGGAATGCTTCCAGCTTTTGCCATTCAGTATGATATTGGCTGTGGGTTTGTCAAAAATCTTATTATCTTGAGATATATTCCATAAATACCTAGTTTATCGAGTGTTTTCAGCATGAAAGGGTGTTTTATTGAAGGCCTTTTCTGCATCCATTGAGATAATCGTGGTTTTTGTCATTGGTTCTGTTTATGTGATGGATTATGTATTGATTTGTGTACGATGAACCAGCCTTGCATCCCAGGGATGAAGCCAACTTGATCATAGTGGATAAGCTTTTGGATGTGCTATTGGATTTGGTTTGCCAGTATTTTATTGAGCATTTTCACATCAGGGATATTGCCCTGAAATTGTCCTTTTTCATTGTGTCTCTACCAGGTTTTGGTATCAGGGTGATGCTGGTCTCATAACATGAGTTTCAGAGGAGTCTCTTTTCTTCTGTTGTTTGGAATAGTTTAGGAAGAAATGGTACCATCTCCCCTTTGGATCTCCGGTAGAATTCAGCTGTGAATTTAGCTTTGTGGGTAACCTGAGCTTTCTCTCTGGCTGCCCTTAACATTTTTTTCTTTGTTTCAACCTTGGTGAATCTGATTATTATGTGTCTTGCGGTTGCTCTTCTCAAGGAGTATCTTTGTAGTGTTCTCTGTATTCCTTGAATTTGAATGTTAGCCTGTCTTGCTAGATTGGGGAAGTTCTCCTGGATAATATCCTGAAGTTTGCTTTCCAACTTGGTTCCAGTCTTCTGTCACTTTCAGGTACACCAGTCAATCACAGGTTTGGTCTTTTCATATCATCCCATATTTCTTGGAGGCTTTGTTTGTTCCTTTTCATATTTTTAATAATCTTTTCTTCATGTTTTATTTTATTAAGTTGATCTTCAATCTCTGATATCTTTTCATCCACTTGATCAATTCAGCTCTTAATACTCGTGTATGGGTCATGAAATTACTGTGCTGTGTTTTTCAGCTTCATCAGGTCATTTATGCTCTTCTCCAAACTGGTTATTTTAGTTAGCAGTTTCTGTAACATTTTATCAAGGTTCTTAAATTTCGTGCATTGGGTTAGAACAGAGGAGTTTGTTATTACCTTCTGAAGCCTACTTTTGTCAATTCATCAAACTCATTCCCCATGCAGTTTTGTTCCCTTGCTTGTGAGGATTTGTGATCCCTTGGAGGAGAAGAGGCATTCTGGTTTTTGAAATGTTTAGCATTTTTGTGCTGGTTTTTCCTCATCTTCATGGATTTATCTACCTTTGATCTTTGATGTTGATGACCTTCAAATGAGGTTTTTTCATGGGCGTCCTTTTTGTTGCTGTTGATGTTATTGCTTTCTGTTTGTTAGTTTTCCTTCTAACAGTCAGGTCTTTCTTCTGCAGGTCGGCTGGAGTTTGCTGGGGGCCCGCTCCAGACCCTGTTTGCCTGGGTATCACCAGCAGAGGCTGCAGAACAGCGAAGATTGCTGCCTGTTCCTTCCTCTGGAAGCTTCATCCCAGAGGGGCACCCACCAGATGCCAGTACCTCCTATATGAGGCACCTGTTGAACCCCGCTTGGAAGTGTCCCCCAGTCAGGAGGCACGGGAGTCAAGGACCCAGTAAAGGAGGCAGTCATTCCCTTAGCAAAGCTTGAGTTCTGTGCTGGGAGATCTACTGCTCTCTTTAGAGCCAGCAGGCAGAAACATTTAAGTTTGCTGAAGCTGCACCCACAGCCGCCCCTTCCCCCAGGTGCTCTGTCCCAGGGAGATGGAAGTTTTCTCTATAAGCCCCTGACTGAGGCTGCTGCCTTTCTTAACAGGGGAATAAATAATTCTGTCTCATTGATGTTCCAGGTGCAACTGGGGTATGAAAAAAAGCTCCTACAGCTAGCTTGGTGTGTGCCCAAATGGCTGCCCAGCTTTGTGCTTGAACTCAGGGCCCTGGCAGTGTAGACACACAGGGGAATCTCCTGATCTGCAGGTTGCAAAACCTGGGGGAAAAGCATGATATCTGGGCCAGATAGCACAGACCCATCGTGGCTTCACTTGGCTAGGGGAGGGAGTTTCCCAACCGTTTGCACTTTCCAGGTGAGGCGAGGCCCCACCTGCTTCTGCTCACTCTCCATGGGCTGCAGTCACTTTCTAACCAGTCGCAAAGAGATAAACCAGATACCATAGTTGGAAATTCAGAAATCACCTGCCTTCTGCACTGGTCTCACTGGGAGTTGCAGATTGGAGCTGTTTTCAGCCATCTGGTGAGATCCCCATAATCTCTATTTATTAAACAGTGCAGCAGAGAGAAATCAGAGGAAGAGAAAAAAAGCAGGTGTCATTAGAATATTTGGAATAGTAGTAAAAACTTTGGAGAATTGTGGTAACTTTAAAAGAAACTCAGAAGTCTAAATTAGATGTCATTGTTAACAGGTTGATTTAAAAAAGAGGGAAATTGACAATGATCCCAGTGTTAGGCCTTCATTTTTTATGTATGTATGTATGTATTTGTTTTTTTAGAGACAGGGTTTCACCATGTTGGCCAGGCTGGTCTCAAACTCCTGACCTCAGGTGATCCACCCACCTTGGCCTCCCAAAGTGCTGAGATTATAGGCTTGAGCCACTGTGCCAGGCCTAGACCTTCATTTTTTATGCAGGTCTCAACGTGGCTGCTGCTTTGGTGGACTGATAATTTGAGGCCGGAGGGGTCTTTAATCTGGCAGCAAAGATGGAGTGTTTGTGCTGAAAGTTCAGGGACATACTAAGAAAGCACATGTGTGGGGGTGACTGTCCAGCTGATGCAGCAGTAACAGTGGCATGGTGGGACAGGAGGCCTAGATGATTATGGGCCTTGAAGATGACTTCCAACACCACGATTTGCGTGGAAACATGTGACTTGTAAAAAATGGAAGCTTCATGATTTAGTCTGTCTGTGCTAGTATAACAAAAGATATGAGATCGGATAACTTACAAACAGTAGAAACTTATTTCTAAGGAAGTCCTTCCTGGAAGGCCAGGAAGTCCACGATGAAGATGTTGTTATGTTCCATATATGGTGAGAGCCCAGCGTCTCCTTCCAATACAGCACCTTTTTGCTGCATCCTCTCCAAGAGATGGACACTATGTCCTCACATGGCAGAAGAATGGAAGGAGTCACCTAATTCCTTCAAGCCCTTTCATAAGGTCATAATCCCATTCATGAGGGCCCTGTCATCATACATTACTGGCTTCCTAAAGGACCCGGCTCTAAATACTATCACATAGGCAATTAAAATTCCATATACAAATCTAGAGGCGATACATTCAGAACATTCAATTTCACAAGATCAAGAAAGAATATGGGAATAGGGTAATCTTGGTATAGCCTAACTCATGCACTGCTGCAAGAGACTTTGCGAATAATTTTTACTTTGAGTAATAGAGCCAAGCCAGAGACAAGAAAAAATGCAGGAGTGAAGGAAAGCCTAAAATATTAGATGTGAAGATGTAGGATGTTTACAGGATATTATGACCCATTGACTAATATCTATTCTGTGCAATACAGTGACCTCCAAGAAAAGTAGCAGAAAAAGAATCTTCAGGTAATAGATTCAGGAACCCTAGAAACAAATTAATATTGACTAGTTGAGTAATTCAACAGTAAATCAGAAAGGAAATATATTTTGGTCATATTGGGTAGTTTTAGTGGATAAAGGCTTGCTCAATAAAGTACTACAGAGCTAAATGAATGGCAAAGAATTAAGTCTAAGAAATCTCCTTTTACTCAGCGATCCCCAAGAACATAACATCTGACAGTGGCAGATTCGAGAGAGCTGTCCACCAGCCACGTCCCACAGCATATAACCAAACTCAGGCAGACTTTGCTCTCCTCTGGCCTCCAGCCCTCCTACTCTTGTCCTCCATCAGGAATCAGCCTCACAGACAGTGGAGCTTGGCGCCCTTTCTAGATCTTTAGAAGTTCACTTTGGAAGTTCATTTCTAGATCATAGAACTCCTTGTCACATACCACTTTTCTCACCCTCTTTCCATTTGTGTTGAATTCATAACTATGTTCTCATGATTTTCCTAACATCAGAAAAAGATAAGAACATCTAGTACTAAATGTTCTTTGTGGTTAAGTAACTAAATAAGTAAAGCCTTGAAGATAAGACTTGAAATCAGAGAAAACTTAAGTAGGATAGCATCCACCTCTCTAAACACCCAATCACAATCTTGTAAGTCAGTATTTTTCATGCTTTTATGCTGGATGGTAATCATGTTGCAAAATTTCCCAAAGTTTCTTTTATTACAGGGACTTCAAAGTAGGCATAATGGCCTCCTTAAGGTCATTTCTTCAACCCTGAAATCACCAGCTGATGACTTGTGGGGGTCAACAGAGATTGGTTTGGGGTAAGAGTAAAACAAATCACATGAGCATATGGTATTAAAGCAATGTGGTATACAGACAATGATGTTACCTTACTTTATAAGAGAATGTAGTAGAAGCTGTCTTTGAATACATCTACCTGGTGATAACTGTGCTCCCAGATACACATGTGTGTAATTTTTTAAGTTGTGTCTGGACTCAGAGGTCTAGATCCAAAATTCCAAGGGAAATGGCAAGAATATTAAGATAATGCCAAAATACTTTTCTCCATTGCTCAGAAACAAGGGAAAATGAATGCCCACAGTAAACTGAAGAGGTGCATATAAAATCTCAGAAGGAATCTCTTAACTCCTAAAATGTCTTATATTTGTAACACAATCTGATACAGATAGGCAACAGACATGAACAGACACCTCACCAAAGAAGATGTATAGAACACAAAAAAACGGTGTAAAAAGATACTCAACATCATATGTCATTAGAGAATTGCAAACTAAAATGAAATGAGATGCTACTCCATATCCATTAGAATGGCCAAAATCCACAACACTGACACTGCCAAATGCTAGCAAGAATGTGGAGCATCAGGAGTGCTCATCCATTGCTGGTGGGGATGCAAGATGGTAAAGACACTTCATTAGGCATTTTGGCAGTTTCTTATAAAACTAAGCATATTCTTAACATATGATCCATCAATCATGCTTCATTGCATTTACACAAATAAGTTGGAAACTTATTTCCACACCAAAACCTACTTTTAAATTAGAATTTTATTTTTTATTTTTATTTGAGATGGAGTTTCACTCTTATTGCCCAGGCTGGAGTACAATGGTGTGATCTTGGCTCACAACAACCTCCACCTCCTGGGTTCAAGCAATTCTGCCTCAGCCTCTCAAGTAGCTGGAATGTGCCACCACGCCAGGCTAATTTTGTACTTTTAGTAGAGACATGGTTTCTCCTTGTTGATCAGGCTGGTCTCGAACTCCTGACCTCAGGTGATCCACCTGCCTTGGCCTCCCAAAATGCTGGGATTACAGGCATGAGCCACCATGCCCCGGCCAGTTAGGTCTTTATAGCAGTTTTATTCATTATTATCAAAACTTGGAAGCAGCCAAATTGTCTTTCAGGAAGTGAATGAATAAATAAACTGTGGTACATCCAGATAATAATATACTATTTAGTGCTAAAGAAGAAAAAACTATCAAGCCATAAAAAGAAACTGAAATGTATATTACTAAATGCAGGAAGCCAATATCAACAGGCTACATGCAATGTGATTCCAACCATATGACATTCTGGAAAAGGCAAAACCTTGGAGACAGTAAAAAGGTCATGGCTGTTGGAGTCAAGGTGCACAGAGGGATGAACAGGCAGGGCATAGAGGATTTTTTGGGCAGATTGTATTAAAATGGTGGTGACATGTCATTGTACATTTGTCAAAACTCAAAGAATGTACAAGACCAAGACTAAACTTTGGACTTTAAGTGATAAAGATGTGTCAATGAAAGTCAACTCACTGTAGCTAATGTACCATTCTGGTGCAAAATTTTGATAGTGGGGAGGCTGTGTATGTGTGGGGTGGAAGTACATGAGAACTCTCTGCACTCTCTCTCAATTTTGTTGTGAAGTTAAAACTATTATAGAAAATAAAGTCCATTTTAAAACTTAAATGAGATAATATATGTAAAGCACCTGATACACAGTAAAGGGCTCAGTTAATATATTAGAGCTCATATGTAGAGCTTTCTATGTGCAAGGAGATGTTCCATGTGACCTCTTGGTCTGATATTAACTGATTATTCTTTACAATAAATTTCTGGAGTGGACTTGGCTGGGTCAAATGTGTGAAAGTTTAAAATATTTTGTCAGATACTAGAAATTTGCATCAACTTACAATTCCACAAATAACATGCCTGCCTCCCCACATCTTCACCAACATTTAGTAACTTGAGTTATTTTAATATTTGCTAAACTACTTGTAGCTTTCATACTGGGTTCAATGAAGGGTTTATGTTCTTTGTGATGCAAGAGAAATCCCCACGGAAAAAGTTGGAAGTATGACAATCTACCTTTTTTTTTCTTAAACATTGGAATTTCAAGAGCGCTTGCATCAGCATAAGGTTTGATTTAATCTGAAGACTCAACTGGGGAAAGATCTACCTTAAAGCTCCCTTGCAGAGTTGTTGGAAGATTCAGTTCTTTGAAGGTTATTAAACTGAAAACCCCAATTCCCCCTTGATTGTTGGATGCCTTCAGTTCCTTGCTATATTATCCTCTGCAGCATAGGAAGTTGGGTCATCAAAGCCAATGAGAAAGTGGAAGTGTAAAAGCAAGATGGAAGCCACAATACTTTCTAACCTAATCATGGAACTAACATTTCATCGTTTTTGTCATATTATACTGGTTAAAAGCAAGTCATTAGTTTCAGCCCACATACAAGGGAATGAATACCAGGAGGTAGAGATCACTGGAGTCACCTTAGAGGCTGGCTACCTTATCATCATTGTCAGACTCCAGAGCACCTGGTTGAATGGCATCTATGTGACCTAACCCCCAAGATAATTAGCTGACGTAGCAACAAGTAGAAGATGAAAATGTGATTTGCTAAAGCATTCTCCTTCCTCATTTCGAAGGCCTTCTGGGAAAGACAACCAAGTTAAACTGAAAGCTCTGGTCCCAGCCCTCCCTGTATAATGGAGAGAATCAGCCATTCTTTCTTACTTCTGACAACTTAGTCTTCAATACACTTCAAATACCTAGGAACTTACTCATATCCATCCTTTGAATGGGAAGAAAATTGCTTCTCCTTGGCAAATAGCTTTGGCCTGGGCAATGGTCACAGCCTGTCATTACTATGGGAAACTTTCCAGTATTTTCATTTTTGTGGTTACTGTTCTCTTTATTTTTATCCATGTATTAGTCTATAAGCACTAAGTTTCAAAAGCACTAAGACATTCTAGAATCCTTGATTGTTCACTCATCCTTCTTTTTGTTTATTCAATAAAATGTATTGTTCCTATTATGTGTCAGATGTTGTGCAAATTCTTATAGTAATAAAAAGATGCATGACACATAGACACTTTGTTATTCAAACGCTCAACAATGCTTGAACATCTACTCTGTACAAGATGCTAAAAATCAATAAAGGAGTAGCCCAGTTTACGACAACACGACGAAAACAAACTCTTGACTACTGGCTGTAACATCTTTTTATTGAGATCTTCATGGCACTTCTTGAACAGGTGTTCTTTTTAATAGTCACCCTCTTCACATTTTTCTTCTATTCCTCAACACACAGATCAATTGTGTGTTGGATTTTCCAGTTGAATTTTCCACTCAACTGTTCATGGAAATTGCTCTTACCAAATTACTTATGATGTTGCCAAAACCAATGATCAATTATCTTCCTATTGCATTTCATGTGTCACCAGCATCCAACATAGTGGACCACACTCTTCTTGAAATACTTTCTTCACTTGACTTTTAAAATGCCATCCCCTTCTTATTTTCCTCCTGCCTGACACCAACTCCTACTCAGTATCTTTAGCTGGCCCCTCCTCTTCTGTTCAACCTCTAAATGTTGATATGTCTATTCCAGGATTCAATCCAGAAACTTTTCCTTTTATCCTTGAATATTCTTACCCTAGCTTATTTCATCTAGTCCTGTGCTTTTAAAAATTATTTTATGTTACTCATGTCCAAGTTGACCTCTCTAGGACTACAGCACAAGAGGTGTAATTTTCCTAAAGTAACCCAGAAGTTTAATAAACTGGTCAAGAAGTGGGATTTCCCTTTTCCCAGCATGAGGGACTGTACCTAGTATAGCTCCATGTAGAATGGGTGGCTTTCTCCCCTAAGAAAGGGAAAGCCTTTGCACGAGCCCCCAGAACTCTAGTTTCTGGGCAGTTGATTTTCCTAGATAATGCTGTGAACAGCTGGCACCTAATCTAGACTGTTTCACATCAACAGCCTGTGTGTTCCTCCATTGATAAAGCTGTGTCCTTGTGCTTGCATGATAAAAAATTATAGTAAGAGAGACTAGTCTTCCTACACTGAAATGCAGACTCACATTGTGAGCCCAGCAATTTTCTGACCACTTATGCATCAGTGTGAGGTAGGAGGATGGGGAAATCATGCCATCTGTTATTTTGCTGATCAGTAATCTTTGTGTTTTCCTAATACAGCATTTTTTTTTTTTGGCTGAGTGCAGAAGACTTTACTGCCTGCCACCTGCCACCTACCACCACCACCTTGTTGGTACACAATAAGGTACACAACAAGGTGGGGCTCCCTAGGCCTCTTCCTCTTCAGGAAGTCTGCATGGAAACTGCGAGGAGAGAAGATTCTCAGTGTAGGGGAGACTGACTGTGACAGGAACTACCCAGTAGCTGAGGACCTCTCTTTTCCTCTCATGCTCTCACTGGGGCTGGTGGTCCAGGGGTCTTACTCCTTGAAGACCATGTGGGCAATGAGGTCAACCAACC
The DNA here is from genome assembly GCA_963574635.1 of Cheracebus regulus. Classification (NCBI taxonomy): domain Eukaryota; kingdom Metazoa; phylum Chordata; class Mammalia; order Primates; family Pitheciidae; genus Cheracebus; species Cheracebus regulus. The sequence continues at coordinate 2,575 of CAUYQU010075390.1, read as the reverse complement.
TGTTTCTATAGCTACATTCGTTGTCAAAGCAGAAAACGAGCTTGAGAAAGCGGTCATTGAGGGCAATGCCAGTCCCACAATCGAAGGTGGAAGAGTGGGTGTCACTGTTAAAGTTGGAGGAGACAATCTGGTGCTCAGTTCAGCCCAGAATGCCCTTGAAGGGGCCCTTCTTGATGTCATCACCTTTGACAGGATTTACAGACAGCAGGTCAGGTCCACAACCAACATGTTGGCAGTGGGGACATGAAAGGCCATGCCAGTGAGCCTCCTGTTTAGCTCAGGGATGACACTGACCATAGCCTTGGCAGTGCCAGGAGATTCAGGGATGACATTCTAGAGAGCCCCATGACTATCATAGCACAGTTACCCAAAGGGGATATCCATAGTCTTCTGGGTGGCAGTGATGGCATGGACTGTGGCCATGAGTCCTTCCATGACACCAAAGAAGTTGTCATGGAAGACTTTGGCCAGGGGTGCTAAGCAGTTAATGGTACAGGTGGCATTGCTGATGATCTTGAGGCTGTTGTCTTACTTCTCATGGAGCAGGCACATCACAGATATGGGGGCATCAGCAGAAAGGCCGAGATAATGACCCTTTTGGCTCCCTGCTGCAAGTAAGCCCCAGTCTTCTCTATGATGGTGAAAACATTGGTGGACTCCGTGACATATTCAGAGCCAGCGTGGCCCTATTTGATTTTGGTGGGATCTAGATTTTGGAAGATGGTGGTGAAATTTGTATTGATGACAAGTTTCCCGTTTTCAGCCTTGAGGGTGCCATGGAATTTGCCATGAGTAGAATCATACTGGAACATGTAGACCATGTAGTTGAGATCAATGTAGGGGTCACTGATGGCAACAATATCCACTTTAACAGAGTTAAAAGCAGCCCTGGTGACCAGGTGCCCAATATGGCCAAATCCATTGACTCCAGGCTTCACCTTCACTGTGGTGTCTCAGAGATGCGGCTCGTGCTGCAAAAGAAGATATGGCTGTCTGTTGAATGGGAGAAGCAGAAATATGTTAAATAAAATATGTTAAATATAGCATATTATTTAACCCGTAAGTATCATATTGAGAAATTCTTGTGAACTCTGATGCCAATAGGTCATGACTCAGTTGGGCATTGCTTGACATAGCATGCTGGCATTCCTTGAGTATGTGGACACTTCAATTGTTTCAGTATCACTTGCTTAAAAGAGTATCCTTCTCCCTCATTGAACTTACTTGTGTCAAATCAACTGGCCATATGATTTTGGCCATTAACACACATAAGCAAAAATTCCCTCAAAAAGGATTATAGGCCTAAATTTAAAGGCTAAACTACACACCTCTTAGGAGAAAACATAGATTAACATACTTAGGAAATTGAGTTAGACAAAATCCCAGCGTTTCCTGGTAGAATAAAAAAAGTTGAAATATGAGGCATGATCAAAACCAAAAATATTTGCATTTAAAAATACATCAATTAGAAAATGAAAATATAACCTGGAGACTGAGAAAAAAATTTAAATCAGATATTTGATGAAAGATTTGTATTCAGAATGTAAAATACACTGACAACTAAACAGCAAGAAGATAAATAAATCAATTTTAAAGTGGGCAAAATATTTGAATAGCCATTGCACCAAAAATGTGTAGGAATGGTCAAAAAAGCACATGAAAAGGTGGTCGGTATCATCAGTCAGCAGGGAAATGCAAATCAAAACTACAATGAGACACCCCTTCTTACCCACTAAAATGCTACAGTAAAAAAGAAAGACAGTAACAATTAGGGAAGTGAAAACACAATGACGTGAAAGATTGAAATACTCCTGCATTGTTGATGAGACATGCAGCCACACTGGAAAACAGTTTTGCAGTTCTTAAAATGTTAAAGATACATTTACCATATGATCTAGCACTTTTTTTTTTTTGAGTACCAATAAGTCTTTATTTATTCATTGTATTTTCCCAGGGAAAGGAGAAGGGAAGGGAAGAGTCAGCATGTGTTAATAAATGATTAGAAAATGGGAAAGGAAATACCCAGTATAGCAAAATCAACCATCAAACACACCCCAGTGATGGGGTCACCAAAGCCCACAGGGGCTCAGTCTCCTGCAGTTCAGGAATGAGGGAAAGGGATCAGGAAAAGAACAGACAGGTACAGGCTTTCCTACCCTCCCTCCCATAAATTCAGGATTTTACGCAAAGCTTTGGTTTCTAGCAGTGAACATGGAGTTACATTCGTTCGTCTCCTATTAAACAATCTTGTGGCCACTTTGACATAAGTTTCTAGCACCTGCATAAAAGTTTCTGAGTGACTTGGATATACATTCATATTCCCTTTCTTGGCCTCCTGACCCCGCTTTCTACATGGAAAGCCCCCAATTGCATCTCTCTACTTTAGGATTAAAAATTAAGTAGGTTTGATCCATCTAAAATACAGCCATGTCTTTTTTTTTTTTTTTTTTTTTTTTTTTTTTTTTTTTTTTTTTTACAATTTGGTTGTAATTAACAACATCGGTGTATTACGGGCAAAAAAAAAAATTAAAATGCAAACCCAACAAAACATTTACAAGGGAAACCAACCCACAGC
>CAUYQU010075389.1:0-23762 GCA_963574635.1 Cheracebus regulus | reverse complement strand
GTTTCTTCCCATCTTTGTGTATTTATCCTCCTGTCATCTCTGTAGTTGCTGACTTTCAGATTGGGCCTCTGAGTGGATGTCTAGTTTGTTGATGATGAAGTTATTTCTGTTTCTTAGTTTTCCTTCTAACAGTCTGGCCCCTCTGCTGCAGGACTGCTGAGGTCCACTCCAGGCCCTGCTTGCCTGGGGATCACCTGCAGCAGCTGCAGAACAGTAAAGGTTGCTACCAGTTTCTTCTGCTGCTATCTTTGTCCCAGAAGGATACCCGCCAAATGTCAGTCTGAACTCTCCTTTATGAGGTGACTCTTTGGATATACGGGGGTCAGGGAGCTGCTTGAGGATACAGTCTGTCCTTTATAGGAGCTCAACTGCTGAGTTGTGAGCTCCGTTGTACATTCAGAGCTGCTGGGCAGGTACGTTTAAGTCTGCTGCAGCAGAACTCATAAACCCCTTTTTTTTCCCCAGGTGTTCTGTCTCGGAGAGTTAGGGCTTTATTTATGAGTTTCTGGGGTGCTGCTGCCTTTTTTTTTTCTGGGCTGCCCTGCCCAGCAAGGAGGCAGCCCAGTCACTGTCTGCCTGCAGAGGCTTTGCTGAGCTGCTGTATGCTCCGCCCAGCTGCCGTGTGAACTTCCCTGCAGTCCTGTTTATATGGGTGTAATTAGAACTTCCTTGGCAACAGTGGCCCACCTCTGTAATGGCGGGTTGCCTCAGCAATGGCAGCTTGCCTCTGCAATGGCGGACTACCTCTGTAGTGGTGGAGTGCCCTGGTAATGGCGGACGCCCCTCCCCCACCGAACTGGACCGGTTCAGCTGTGCCCGCTGTGAAACTCTCAACCGAGAGCATTTCCAATTGCTGTTTTAGCCGAGAATGACCACCTGGCTCACTGTCTCAGAGCCTTTTGTTTTTTAGTTGAATGGTTGACTCCCAGGTCTTCCAGTCGCCTGTTGAAAAGGCCCCGGGATTTGTGTGATTTCCCCCATGGGGACACTCTGCGCAGGCTGAAACAGTGGCACTGAGATTCATAGCGCTTTTTTGCCCGGGAATCTCCTGGACTAGCTCCTTGATTCAGTCCCCTTTTTAATCTGCCTTCTCGTAGCTCCACTCGCCAGTTAAACGGGCACACAGGCCAGTAGATTTTGTACGGAGACCCGCCACGCTGTGGCGCCGGCAAAGCAGCCGCGCCGGCCGAAACAGCCGCGCCGGCCAAAACAGCCGCACTAGCGACCCGTGGGGCTGCTCCGCCTGGTAATCTCCTGGTCTGGGGGTAATAAAAATCCGTCTGGGAATGCGGCGTCCACTCACCCTCTGCACTTTCACTGGGAGCTGCAATCCTGAGCTGCTCCTAATCCGCCATCTTGGATCTCTCCGTGTATCCTTGTTTAAATTTTACAAAATATATTTTTGAATAGTGAAAAAATGGCAAGATAAAAAGGAGGGGCAGTAATTTGGGAACTACTGGGGAGCAAATCACGTAGTAATAGAAAAGGATGCTCTTGAAGCTTGTTAGAGAAAAAAAGTAGAAACAAAAGGATCTGAGTTTCTGTTGCATTCTCTAATTGAGTTTTATTCTTTTCATGATTTTTACATTCTGTTACAGTTATATTAAGAATAGATGGGACTCAAGACACTCAAATGACTTCCTCTCATAGCAAATTCATAAGAGTTCTTAAGGAAAATCGCTAAAGGCATTAATAGGAGCTAGAGAGAAAAGCAATGAAGAAACGATCTGGCTTTGAATATACATTCCACAAATAGAACTAAATTATACTGAAAAAAACTTCTAATAAAAATGGATCATTTCACGTGGACACAGGGAGGGGAGCATCACACACTGGGGTCTGTGGGGGGAACTAGGCGAGGGACAGTGGGGGGTGAGGAGTTGGGTAGGGATAACATGTGGAGAAATGTCAGATATAGGTGATAGGGACGAAGGCAGCAAACCACATTGCCATGTATGTATCTATGCAACAATCTTGCATGTTCTTCACATGTACCCTAAAACCTAAAATGCAAGAAAATATATATTTTTTAAAAATGGATCATTTCTTACTACAGAATTTCTCTAATAAAAAGAACTAAGTTATATTTTCCTATAGTAAAATATATATTTACATTTGACATAAATCACTTTTCTAATACATTTCATTGTCTTTCCACTCTCTAATGGTTCACTCCCTCTGTCTCTGTCACGTGTAAACTTTCTCTTTCTCAACCTTGCCCTCACACACATCAGCACTTATAATAAATCAGAACTGAAGTTTTTCAAATTCATTGATATATCAGGAAAGAAAATATAAAGTGACTTCCCTACATTTTATTTTGCTTTACCATAGTGGCCACAAGAAAGAGAAAAAGATAGAACAAAAGAGGCAGAAACAAAGAAAGAGAGAGAAAGAGAGGGAGGAAGGAAAGTAGGAAACAAGAACTATATAGAGTGGCTGTAGTGTCCAATCTAAAAGCTATTTTCAACAACTGAAAACCTGACAAAAACATTTTAAAGTGAGTAATATGACATGCAAAATATATAGAGCAAATGATTTTTTTTTACAAGAAAATACCAAATAGTGTCATTCTGAATGTGTTTTCTTATTTTCTATTGAGGCCAGGTTTTTTCGAGTGAGATGTAGGAATTGTTGTCAAAATTAAAATGGAAAAGATAAAGTTCGATAAACAAATAGGAAATTTTTGCAAGTATTTTCTACCATTCTGGAGATACTTTTAAATGTTGTTAGCACAAATAAAGTCATGTAGGGTAAAAACTTACTGCATTCTATTAAAATTGAAAATGTACACATCCCAGGACCCAACAATTCCACCTGTTTGTGACTGGCTTAAAAACTAACATTTTCAGGCAAATTATGTTATATCATTAAGCCCCCAAACCTTTTGAGGATCACTTGAAAAATAAGCACGGAGAGAATTTTAGAAATTTTTTTTGTAATTTATAGGGAGACACTAAGAAGGCTAGATTGTTCTGCTTAGTTACTTCCAATCTCAGCATTTGTAGACAATGAGACTTCAAGCTTTTTCTTTAGATTCCCACTGGGACCTGTGTGAGAGATGCCAAATGTGGAATCATCTTGGATCTTGTCTAAGAGATCTGCCTGAAGAGTGACCTCAGTAAACAGAGATAGAGGTAAACAATTAAATGTCTAAGACTGCAGAAGGACTACAAAAAGTGACTTAGAATGAAGATGCCCCACATAAGTCCAGAGAACTAACAGTGAGGGATCCAAATGGTAGCCTTTAAAATGCCCAGGAACATGTCCCAGGAAGGCAAGAATCACATTTAACTATCTGCTGTGTTCAGAGAACTCTAACTACACACCAAACAAGAACTACCTAACCTCCTTTTTTCTCCCTCTTCCACAGTATTTGACAAATGGTTCTGTCTAAATTTGTCACTAGTCATTGGGAAAGAAGATGAGCTTAGCAATCTTAAATTTATATTAAGAAAGTAAAGGCACCCTACTTCTTTTCCAATGTAGCTTCAGCCTGGACCAATCCCACATAGTTAAGACAAGATGACTTAAGCTAAACATTGCCAAATTCTGACTGTCACACAGGTCTAGATATGTAATTCTCAAAACTTGAGATTTTATTTTTATGACTATCAGTGAACAAAGGATATCTTATTACTTAAAAATGACAAGGTCTATTTTAGGTTTGCCTAAACTGCAGGAGGTATTTACTCCACAGAATAAAGTTTAAGAAAATGAGAAGAAAAAAGTAAGGCTATGTTTGGATTATAGTCCACATACAGTCGACCCCTGTACAATGTAGGAGTTAGGGTTGCTGACTTCCCACAGAGTCAAAAATCCAGGTATAACTGTTGACTCCTTAAAACTTATTACTAATAGCCTACTGCTGACCAGAAGCCTTGGTGATAATATAAACAGTTGATAAACACATTTTTTTTGTTATATATATTATATACTGTATTCTTACAATAGAGTAAAAAAGGGAAAGAAAAACTGTTATTAAGAAAATCATAAGGAAGGAAAAACCGTTTATTATTTATTATGTGGAAGTGAACCATTGTAATGATTTTCATCCTCATCTTCACACTGAGAAGGCTGAAGAGGAAGAGAAAGGAGAGGGCTTGGTTTGCTGTCAGAGGTGGAAGTGGCGGAAAAGGCAGAGGATGTGGAAAGGGGAGCAGGAGCATCAGGCACATCTGGTATCACTTCATGGAAACACGTTGTAGTTTCTGTCTGACATTTTTGGATTTCCATTTCTCTAAAAATGTTTCTATATGGTATCAATTATTTTCTAATGTTTACTTTAGATCCAACATCCCATCATAAAAGAACTCAAACGCAGTCTTGAATAATCAGAACCCTTCTGCCAGATTGTCTAACATCCGTTTGTTTTCTGGCACTGTTCCTTCTGTCTTCTTCATAGTATGGCACTGGCTTAGAAGCATTCATCCCCATCAAGTTTTCATTTGTTCATTCTGCTGTTGCAGTATCTATTAGCCCTTGAGTTTCTCAAACATTCATATTTTGAAACTCTCATCCTTCACCTTTATTTTTGCCATGTCCATGATCTTTTTCACTATTTCCTTGATTGGCTTTGTTGTAAATCCTGTGAAGTTATGCACAACATCTGGACACAGTTTTCTTCAGCAGAAATTTATTGTTTCAGGCTTAATGGCTTTCATGATGTTATTTTTTTTCCCCTATAACAAGACTGGCATCTTCAATGGTGTAATCGTTCCATACTTTTATGATTTTCATTATGTTCTCTCTACCAGGGTTCTTTTCCACAGTATTGACAAGTCTTTCCACAGATACCATGTGTAATGGCTTTAAAGGTCCTTATATCCCCCTAATTTAGAGATTGAATTAGAGACGTCACGTTTGGGGCAAGCAGACTATTTTGACACCTTTAGTATTGAACTCCCAGGGTTCTACATAGGTAGGAGCATTGTCTAATATCAAAAGAACTTTCAAAGGTAGTCCTTTATTGACAAGGTACTTGCTGACTTCAGGACCAAAGTACCAGTGGAACCAATCCAGAAAAAGAGTTCTCATTGCCCAGGCCTTCTTCTTTTCCAACTAAAAGACTGGCAGTTAATGTTTATATTTTCCCTTCAAGACTTATGAGTTATCAGCTTTATAAATAAAGGCAGCCGTGATCATAAACCCAATTGCATTTTCACAAAACAGTAGTTAGCCTACCCCTTCCTGCCTAAAATCCTTTTGCTCATTTCTTTTCCTTATTAATAAATAATACATGTCCTTGATGGCTGTTTTTCAGAATATGGTACTTTTGCTTGTATTCAAAACCTGTTCAGGCAGATATCCTTTCTCCTCGATTATTTTTTTGATGGCATCTGGACACTCATGTGCTATCTCTTGGTCAACAGAAGCTGTGTCTCCTGTATCCTTGATATTTTTAAGACAAACTTCTTTCTAAAATTATTAAACTATCCTTAGCTGCATTAAATTCTCCAGCTTTAAATCTTTCACTTCCTTTTTACTTTATTTTATAAAATAAAATAACTCTAATTTTTCTCAAAAAAAGTTATGCTTTTTTTGTAGCACTTCTGTACCTACATGAAAGCTGCATTTTCAGTACAAGATAAAAAGACTTTTCACAAAGAGTGCAAGTTTTTGTGTTTGCTGACATAGCTGCAACAGTGGCTTAACAAATTTCCTTCTCTTTCTTTGCAATGGTCCTTACTCAGAATTCATTTATCTTGAAATGCTGGGCGGTCACAAATGCAGATTTCAATCTACAGTGCATATCAAGAAAGCATCACTAGTAGCACTTGGTATTGGTGGCACAGTATTATGCAAAGTTTATGATATTGCATTAAATTGGATGAAAAATACATGAGAACTTCAGGATATCACATTTTACTGTGATACTCAATGTACTGGAGAGGTGATTTGCTCACTCTGAGGTCATGAACATCATAAGAGGCTTTTAGAGGATACTGAAAACACTTGAGCTTACTGCAATAGTTATGGAAGGTAGCTACAAATGTACTACAATAGTACAGTGTACACTAAAGTTAACTGTATGCAATTGTGATTGAATACTGAATCTTTAAATTTGTTTACATTTATCTTTACTGCAAATGATGCCATGTACAGTCTGTAAGTCTTTGGGTATATACCTTTTGATAATTTTTAACTTTTTCTAATGGCTTTGTGCATATTTTAGTCAATGATAAAATACACTATTATAGTATCTACATATATTTTATGCATTCATGACATACCTAACTTTAAAATTGTTTTTGATATTTTTAGGCTATTTATTTTATGACCAAATTTTTCCAAATTGTCCCAAATCTCCAAAAATGTTTCCAGTATATTTAATGAAAAATATCCAGATAGAATTGGACCCACACAGTTCAAACCCATGTTATTCAAAGGTCAACTGTATGTTTGTCTAATGAATTATTTACATATACTAACAAGAATGAATAAATCAAGTTGCCCAATGATAGCAACAGAGAAAGGATTTAATTTATATTTTAAAATGTATATCTATATATGATATCTATAGATATATTACATAGATACATACATTATGAATCCATATTAACCTGTCAAGAGAGGCCACACCTGGAAAGAGGTAAAGAGGCTTGGATCAGGTGGACAAAGGAGACTTAGAGTTGTATATAGTATTATTTTAATAAGAAAAATGTATTAGCATAATTTTGTGTATTTAATAGTTCACTTAAATATTGTCAAATGCCTTTGGAAAAACTCCTAAAATTTTAGTATTTCTAATCCTAATTATTACAATAATGATACACATAGGAGGTCTTAAAGAGTGGTTGTTTAAACATTAATATTACTTTTGTAAATTTTCTAATGCTTCATACTTGACTATTGACTATTCATTCTGTAGCCTTCTTAGAATCAAAGCTCTGTTGACATTTTTCCTCTGCCTTTAAAACCTTTCTTATTCTTATCTTCTAAGTAACAATTAGTTGATATGTTACATTCAAATTAACTTGACATTCAAGAGAAAGGCTTGCTCATCTTTATTTTTATTATTCAATCTAATTTTTAAAAAGTTGAAGATACCTGAATAACTTACCAAGAAGAAAAGTATTTAGCCACTATATAGTCATATAACATATAAAGGAAAGATAATCTATTAAATAATTTTTATACTGTATTTGCTCCGATCTAATTTATAAGTTAACAAACTTTCACAGGCAATAAAACATCAGAAGCTACCAATGCATTCAGTATCTTGGCATTATTTTTATCAGTTCATTATCCCCAATTACTAGACTATAAATTTACTTGAGGAGTTACACAGTGATAAATGATACTAACATTTTTAATGCAAAGGACAATGGCATTGGTACACATGCATGTTATGTAGCATACACGAACATGTTTTTAGAATAATTTTCAGTAGACTACAAAGATGGATAGCCTTACATGAAGGTTACTTGGGAAGAGTAACATTCAAAATTTATATTTATATTTTATGTGGTTTCTATATTTTCACACATCAGATTAAATTTCACACAGCATTATAAATCAAATTTTAACATGCACTTTTAAAAATGGCAACTAATACACAAGATTAATTTTTAAAATTACTTCATAATATTACTAGGGCTTATGGATCATTCGTAAAATGTGGCAATGTATTTAGTTGTTATGGGAACAACTAATAAGGTTTTCTGTACAACATATATGATGTGTACAAAATGAAAAATGTTTAAGTGCAGATGAATAGACCCTTCAACAAAAACACTTATGTTACAGTTACATCTAATTGGACGGATTGCTAGTGCTTGTTTTCTTCACCAAATCTTCTTTAGGTCTGCCAGTCTCCTTGACTTTCTCTATGGGGCACGGCTTTTGATGCTTACTTTGCCAAATGCCCGTTCTTGAGATTCTACCTTTGTAACAGTTTTGGAAGATGCTTTCAGAAAATGCTGAAACTACCCCTTTGGTCTCTGAGAGAAGATGAAGATAGCTTGAAGCTTAAAAACATAATGTTTTAAAAAATAAAGCCTTGCTTTATTTTCTTTTAAAATCTTTAAATCATATGGTTCTTCTTCAGTTGCAAAACATACATTTGAAAATCTAATCACCCGAAATAGGCAGTAGAGACACATGACACTCCAGTGTGAAGAATGGGTGACTGAAATTATCTGGTTTAAATTAATATATTTACAGTACCTAATTATTTACACATCTTCATTTGTGTGATCATAAGCATAGTAAAAATGTAAATATTTAAATAATCTACATTTATCAAAAAGGTCAATATCATTGACCATTTCCAGCAAGCATTTCTATGAACATCACTAAACCAAGAAAAATGCTGGTGATACCAGAATTAATACAGTTCTCAATATGGAAGGCTGATAAGCTAGCTATGCAAATCATGGAAATGCTTAGCTACTTTATGGAGATTCTTGGGAAGGGAAGAGCAATAGTTAAGGATTAGTTGAATCATAGGCTCATTGATGATAAAATCTGATGGGAATTTTAGATATTCCCTAGAACAATCCTGGCTCAATTTAAAAGAAGAGGATGTTAAAGCCCAAAGAGATCCAGTGAGTTACAAATGGAGTCATCTTTTATTGACTATGTAATCAGTTAAACCATTTTAAGAGTTTCCTTTCAAACTCATATGCGTGCGAGCTATTTTTAATACTTAAAATCTGATAAATAGCTTATATTCCATTTTTACTCATATTATTTTACTCATAGATTTATATTTTACTAACAAGAAATTTGTATTTATCATCTGTAGCAATTTGTGTAGATACTAAAATACAGCAATCATAATTTTCAGTAATTCCTTGTTCTCATCCACATTTGAGGTCATAACTCTATTTTGTCAGGGAAAAAAGTCAGTGATCCTAGTACTGAAATGACAGCTGATTATCAGCATCATCCTTACTTAGGTAATACAAAAATCTATGCTGAATTATTGACAAAACACATATCCAACCTACTTATGGATAAAGGCTATTCATAATATTATCTCCATTCTTAGAAAACAGTGTATAAGGATCAGTTGCAGAGGTTTTTAAAATACCTATTTCTGGCCCCAGGAAATTCTGTTTCATCTTAACATAAGATATATATGTGGTAATTATACATATTATATTATAGTAATCCATTTTCACACTGCTGATAAAGATATACCCATGACTGGGTAATTTACAAAAGAAAGGTTTATTGGACTTACAGTTTCACATGGCTGGAGAAGCCTTATAATCATCACAGAAGGTGAAAGGCAAGGAGGAACGAGTTACATCTTACAAGGATGGCAGCAGATAAAGAAAAGGCTTGTGCAGGGAACTCTCATTTTTAAAAACATCAGATTTCATGAGACTCATTCACTATGGAAGATGAGATTTAGGTGGGGACATAGCCAAACCATATTATTCCACCCCTGGCCGCTCTCAAATCTGATGTCCTCACAGTTCAAACCCTGCCATGCCTTCCCAACAGTCCCTTAAGGTTTTAGTTCACTTCACCATTATCTCAAAAGTCCACAGTCCAATGTCTCATCTGAGACAAGGCAAGTTCCTTTGGTGTAAGAGCCTGTAATATCAAATGCATGTCAGTTACTTCCTAGATACCATGATGTAAATATAGATATTTACATCATTTATTACCTGTATTTATCAGGTAAATACAACCACTCCAAATGGGAAAAATTGGCCAAAACAAAGGGGCTAGAGGCCCCATACAAGTTCAAAATCCAGCAGGGCAGTCAAATCTTAAAGCTCCAAACTGATCTCCTTTGACTCCATGACTTTCATTAGGTCACACTGATGCAAAAGGTGGGATCCTATGGTCTTGGGTAACTCTGCTTTTGTGGCTCTGAAGTGTACAGCATCCCTCCTAGTTGCTTTGACAGGCTGGCATTGAATGTCTATGGCTTTTCTGGTAGGCAGTGCAAGCTATCAGTAGACCTATCATTCTAGGGTCTGGAGAATGGTGGCCCTCTTCTCGCAGCTCCACTATGCAGTGCTTCAGTAGGGACTCTGTGTGGTGGCTCCAACCCCACATTTCCCTTCTGAACTGCCCTAGCAGAGGTTCTATATGAAGGCCACGCCCCTGCAGCAAACTTCTGCCTGGGCATCCAGGCATTTCCATACATTTTCTAAAATCTAAGCAGAGGTTCCCAAGCCCCAATTCTTGACTTTTGTGCACTCGAAGGCTTAACAACATGTGGAAGTTGTCAATGCTTGGGGCTTGCACCCTCCGAAGTGATGGCCCTAGCTCTGCATTGGCCCCTTTCAGCCAGAGCTGGGTAGCTGAAACACAGGGCACCAAGTCCCTAGGCTGTCCCAAGGCACAGGAACCCTGGACTGGACCCAGGAAACCATGATTTCTTCCTAAGCCTCTGGGCCTGTGATGGGAGGGGCTGCCATGAAGACCTCAGACATGCCCTGAAGACATTTTCCCCATTGTCTTGGCAATTAATATTGGGCTTCTCATTACTTATGCAAATTTCTGCAGCTGGCTTGAATTTCTCCTCAGAAAAAGGAAATTTCTTGTCTTTTTTTGAGATGGAGTCTTGCTCTGTCACCGAGCCTGAAGTGCAGTAGCACGATCTTGACTCACTGCAACCTCCACCTCCTGGGTTCAAGCAATTCTCCTGCCTCAGCCTCCTGAGTAGCTGGGACTACAGTCATATGCTACCATGCCTGGCTAATTTTCTGTATTTTTAGTAGAGATCGGTTTTCACCATGTTAGCCAGGATGGTCTCGATCTCCTGACCTTGTGACCTGGCCGCCTCAGCCTCCCAAAGTGCTGAGATTACACATTTGAGCCACAGCACATAGTCTGGATTTTTTTTTCTGTTGCAGTGTCAGTAAATTTTCCAACCTTTTATGCTCTGCTTTTAAAATAACACTTTAACACCACCCAAGTCACCTTTTGAATGCCTTGATACTTAGAAATTTCTTCTGCCAGATACCTTAAATCATCTCTTTCAAGTTCAAAATTCCATAAATCTCTAGGGCAGGGGAAAAATGCTGCCAGTCTCTTTGTTAAAACATAACAAGAGTCACCACTGCTCCATTTCCCAAAAAGTTCTTCATCTCCATCTGAGACCATCTCAGCCTGAACCTTACTGTTCCTACCACTATCAGCATTTCTGTCAAAGCCATTTAACAAGTCTCTAGGAAGTTCTAAACTTTCCCACATTTTCCTGTTTTCTTCTGAGCCCTTCAAACTGTTCTGACCTCTGCCTATTGTCCAGTTCTAGAGTTGTTTCCATATTTTGGGTATCTTTTCAACAATGTCCTACTCTACTGGTCCCAATTTCTTGTATTAGTCTGTTTTCATGCTGTTGATAAAGACAACTCAATAACTTCTCTCTACAATTGTGTCTTCTTCCATTCAACAATTTCAGATAATTCTTCTTTATTTTACAAAAGTGCTGTGAACCCTACATCCTCTAGGTAACTTCAGTTTCAGAGAATTATGACTCACTGTGCAACTTCATTAATGCAAGTTAATAACCTCTACATGTTTCAAAATTATTCTACATAGGTATTCTTTGAAAGGGGATAAACAGGGCAACCTAAATACTTCATTGACAATTATGCTATGGGAAAAGAGACTCTCAGTACTGACATATCCAAGGTCCAGAAGAGCTCCAACTGCAGTTAATGACTTCCAAGTTGAGATATTCCTTCTAAACCTTCTTGCCAACTTACCATCAGAAGAGGCACTTATGTGGTTATAGGCCTTGGAACACAGGAACAGGGCTAAAAGTAACAGGGCCTTCTAAGAAGGACAGCAAAACAAAGAGCTTACATTAAACTTTGTTTATGTATAAGCTTTGATTTTCTAATAATAATTTACTTGCTATAATGCTTCAGATTTCTCTGTTAATTTTCACTTTGTGTCTACCTAATTATTTATTCCCAATCACTTCACAGTTGATGTATCATCTTTAAAAAACACTTTAAAATGAGTTATTTTAGTAAAAGTGATAGACTTGGGTCACCTGTACATCTGTAACATAGGAAAAAACAATAGATACAGGCAGCAAAATAGCAGAGTAAGCCCACTGTTAAATCATACCTTGAATCTAATTTCTGGAGGATAGGATCATTTTTACTAAGTAAGATAGCACCTTCAAGGAAACTTTTCAAATTGTTCTCACAATAAACTTATCAAAAATAAAGATAGAAGTTTTCAATTGCAAAAACCAAAGCCACTGATGGCTGGAGGAGGAGCTATTAGTTAGAGAGGTTCCTCGTGTGACTGAAAGAGAAGAGAAAGATGGTCTGTCTATAAGAGGTATAAATTCTTGGGGTATGCAATTGAGAAATAGGATTCTGATTTACAATGTTAAAAGCAAATAAAAAATGATCTTCTCTATTATATAATAGTGCAACCCCAACTGGTAAAAAGAATGTACAGCTAAGAAGAGAAAGTAGGAAGAGAAAGAGTAAAACCACAAAATACAAAAAAGTTTAAAATAGTTAAATTGGTCACTACATTTTCTTTCATTTTTAATTATTCAGATGAATAAAGAAGAAACAAAATATTATGTAGTCAATTATTGAGAAAGATACCTGATTTGATGTTTGAAGGCATTTTGTAAATTTAAGAAAATGATTATGCTAACTAGATATGTATCTTGGAAATGAATATGGCTAGACATTTATTGATTGACATACGGACTAGACTAGTTATCTAATTAACTTGGAACAAATAATAAGATAGGGTAGTAAATAGTAAAATGTCACAAGGGCTTCTGTATGAGTGAAATTCCTCCCTTTGAGTCTGCCTTTTTTACAAGTGAATTAAAATATGAATCAGTTTTTTTTTTGTCTTTAAACATCATCACAGCTTCCCATTCTTCCCAAACCTATGTTTGTTTAAAGTGCCAAATCTGTGATTTATTTTAATAGTTAAAATACCATTCATTCATGTGTCACTTAAGGACCCCAGAGAGAACTATTTCAAAGACTCTATTATTTTAAAATTAAGATAGCTTTTGCATTATTTGTGAAACTCTACATCAGGGTGATTTATTTTCTCAGTTTTAACTTTCTTGTGTTCATTTCTATTTTTTAGGTTTGACATTTTCACAGTATAGTTTGTCGTCCAACCCAGTGTCAGTAGCTATATGTCTACTCAGATTTTTAGTTAAGCAATAGAGCCAATTTTGAACAATTTGAAGAGTAAAGTAATTCACCAAAAATTACTCTGTCTGATGACCAAAAGCACCCTGGGTTAGAAGAGTCAGGCTTGCAACCTATATAGTCAGGAGCAAAGAGAGTGACTCCATCTAATACCACACTGCACTGCACCGAAGTTCAGATACAGAGCTCATGCTAGTGAGGCTGGTTAGTGAATGCCAGTTTGCCGACTGCTGCCCCTCCCCCCAAGATATAGTTTATAACATTGTGGGTGACTGGCTGTATCTTGTGTTTATAATCTAGATGAAAGATAAATTAGGGAGGGAAGATTCTTGCTCATTTAGAAAATTAACTAAACCTTAGAAGAGTATTCAAATTAAGTTGGGCAGCCAAAAATCATGCAAATATTAAAAGTACAGTCAATAAGTAGGACAAATTCCTTATGTATCTCAGTGGTACAATTCCTTTGACGAAATTCATTTCTGTTGATTCATTTATTTATTTGTAAAACAGTAATTATGTAAGTGATGTTTTCGGCCTTATTCTAAGTGGGACAGAGTTCTTGCTCTGAGAATTTAACAATTTAGTAGACACAAAGAATAAATTAAGAAGACATTAAAATATTATACTCAATAGAGTCATATACTTTGCAATGGTTTACAGACAGAGAAAGAAGATGTTGTTTCTGGTGTGTGGAAGGAATTTCAGTAAATGAGGGAACTTGTATAGCAAGTAGTATTGAAAAAGAATGAAAGTAGAAGTGAGTTCTGTGAGAAAACATTTTAAATAGTCCATTTTCAAGTCATGATAAATCTAAGTACTGGCAGCCAGCCTGCAAATGTAGCAAACTGCATGGGCTCATGCACCTGGAAGGTCACAATAAGCAAACAGAATGTAGAGGAGGGGTCAGCCCATAAACGAGAAGAAAGTTTCGTTATTGGGAAATTGAAACTTAAGCAGGGAAGAGGATGGGGTTGTTCTTTGTCCAAGTCCATTCTTTGTGTTTAGACAGGTGAGTGTGTTTCCCACAACCTGAGGGCCCATCCAGGATCTCTATGCCTGTGTAGAGTGGGACTCTGGCTGAAAGAGAAGACACGTCCCACCCAATTTAGTTGCCTGACTCTATCTGGGAACCCGGCTCTCTGCAGAAGCCATAGATAAACCCGACTGCTATTCAGGAGACAGTGGAGGTGACATAGGGAGAAAAGCAGGCATTGCAGCAAACAGGCAACCACGTGCCTGAGCCAAGGTAGGAAAATTGGACTTTAAGTACTGCTTTGGTGGTTGGGTATTTTTGGAGGTCTCAGGGTGTGCAAGAAACCTCCAGTAAGGGGGATTGAGTACACAGGGAAAAACCCAGACACAGAGGCTAGCTGAAAATGCGGAACAGGAATTCTACCCCTAGGGGAAAGGGAGCCAAAGAGATTCCCTCTGTAATTCCCCTGGATAGTCCTTTGGGGAGAATGTTGCCAGTTTGGAGGGACAACCCTCTAACCAGGGACAAGGAAAAGCAAAAGATGATAAAATATTGTGGTTTTATATGATCCAAAGACCCCATTCATAAGCCTTCAGTCTTTAGGCCTAAGTTTGGCTCAGATGAGGATTGAGTGCGCTAAGTTTTAATTCTCTATGTGCCTAATGAAACCCTATCCTCACAAGGAGAGATAGGTTATGCTTTCTGCTGGATCAAGGAATTAGCCCCCATGTTCTCCTTGAAAGGGAGAAAGAGAAAAAGTAAGAAAGGAAATTGGAAACAGAAAGGAAGGAAATGGCAAATATAAAGGGTCAGAGAGAAAACGAGTTAAGCTGCTGATGCTGAAAGCATGGAGAGAACTGACTGTTCAGCTGGAGGTGTGGAGGCAGCAGAAGCCACAGAACCAAAGCAGACAGCCAGAATAAAAGTTGACCGTGTAAGAGAGCCAAAGCTGTCTGTCTTGCAGATGGAAAGCAGGGAGCCAGGGCACAGCGTGGCTCAGCTAGTACTGAGAGAGAGAAAGAGGAAGAAACTGAGTGTAAGGGAGAAAGGAAACAGGGGAGGAAGCGAGATAGGAAGAAAGAGAAACATAGAAGAAGAAAATGAGCAAAAGAGAGACTGGAAAAGACACAAATCATAGCAACACACAAGGTGAGACTGGGGAGAAAAAGAAGGAAAGAAATAACATAAATTATCATGCAGATAAGAAAAATCGGGATCTCTTCATGAAACAGCAAACACTGAGATATAGAAGTAGATGCAAAGTATAAGAAGTAAGCATTAAATAACATGATTTATTCATATCATATAATAATTACATTTTAAGATTATTTTCCTGTACAAACTTATTTTATTAATCATGCATTGGTACATCATTCTTTTACACAAAAGTTTGCATTGTGCATTATTTGTTAGCTGCTTCATAATTTGTTACTAATATACTTTTTAATTTTTAACTTCTATTTAATTAAACCTAACTTACTACATGGTAAAGTCAAAAATTCTGATGCTTATTCCCAATTACATAAAGGCTATGTTCTCAAAACATATTTATTTATTTATGAAATAAGATTGCCCTGTGTCACCCAGGCTGGAGCACAGGGGTGCTATCTCAACTCAGTGCAACCTCCATCTCCCAGGCTCAAGAGAACCTCTCACCCTAGCCCTGCAAGTAGCTGGTATTACAGGCTCACGCCACCACTCCCAGCTAATTCTTGTATTTTTTTTTGTAGAGGGTGGTTTCACCATGTTGCCCAGGCTAGTCTCGAATTCTTGACCTCAAGTGATCATCCTGCCGCGCCCTTCCAAAGTACTGGGATTACAGGCATGAGACACCATGCCTGGCCATATTTCCTCAAAACTTTAAATGCATAATATTCAGTTTTCTGTCCTGGAAAGATAAAAAATCTAAGTTGAGTTGCTATGGATCTTCATTATCAGCGAACTTTTAAAACTCTGTTTTAGGAAGTAAATTACAAAGAACATCATATATAATTGTGGAAGGTGAGAGGGGTGAAATCTGGCCTTTATATCACTCTTTGTCATCAGACTGATTCTTCGAGGGATCTAGTAGAACAAATGTCGGCCTTTAAAACCATTACATTTTGAACATTGAGGCAGAAACTTCCCATTTCGGCATTTTGTATATGACACTTTGATAATGCCATAGCACAATAGTTGAGAGATAATTGAATATTTCTTGATTGAGAAAAGGGGATTTTTGTGATATTCTTATGAAGATATCTGAAGAGATCAAAAAAGTAATCTCCAGCAATTGTGCATGGAACAGAATATCCAGACAGCTAGCATATCAGGCTGGGATACTGCTTTAGGCCATACCTTAGCAAATTTATAATATGCATAAAGATCCTCATGATTATTTTCTTAGACTCTATATATTTAGAAGTTAGAGCCATCTGCTAGATTCAACTGAAAAAGTTTTGTAAACAAAAAGGAAACACAGATTTGCTCTACTTTCAGATGAATAAAAATCTTTTGTTGATTTTGGTACTTTATCAATATAATGAATGGTTATTTAGAAAAAGATAAGAGAATAAGAAAAGGCCGAAAAACCATGGAAGATTACTCGGATTCTCACAAATTAGGGATAAGTAATGTGAAATCTTACTGTACACTCTGTTTCCACTTAATATGTAGTTATGCACATAGTTAATATGAAGTTATAAGGTATATACTTTTAAAATAATCTTTTTCATATATGTAGGCATACACACCTAAGTGCTTACATACATCTTCACTGGTTCCAGGATGTTGACTTTTAACTTTTGACAAAGCTACAACAGAATTTAGACACATAAAATAATGTTAAAGACGTTGATAAACCACTTCTGCACTTCCTTGAGTTTTCTTAACAACAGATTAATATAAAATATAGTGTCAGCTTGACTGGATTTGACTTAAGTATTCTCAAAAAATATTTCAAAGGCTTATCTACAGAGCACTTGCTTTTGACTTTACTTTGATATTAACTGTAATTTATTGTCTCCTCCAGTAGCTGAATCAATCATTTGTACTTAAAACTTTTACTACTTCTATGTTTGAAAGCACCATTTTCTACTCTAATAATTTTATACTTTCAAATTCAGTAACGTAAATTCTAAACACATTTGGAAATTGTGGATTTACTTTTCATTGTAAATTTATCAACAATGCTTTATAATATAAATAAAGTATTTAGCAAGCAATGCATATATTTAAGGAACAAGCAGTCCATTTTGAAGAGATAAAACTAAATTGCTACATTCACAGTATTTTTAAATCTAGAAATTTCAAGAAATATCAAGCCTTTCCAAAAACAATAAAAGGTAATCATACATAAAATGTATGATGACAAAGGTAAGTTGCATATATTAAGTAACCTTTAAATTTTCTTCTAACTGAAAACAAGGAGTCAGAAATTACTTGTCCAAAAATAGTAAATTGTGCATGATACTAAGTTTTAAAAAATATATTTTTAAAATTTTAGTTGACCTATAATAATTGTACATATTTATGGGATACAGACTGATATTTTGATAGCCTTACGTAATGTGTAATTGTCAATCAGGGCAATTAACATATCTGTCACATCAAAGAAATTGATCATTTCTTTGTGATGTGAACATTCAAAATCCTCTCTTCCAGATTTTTGAGAATGTATAATAAATTATACATGACCATATTCACTCAGTGTCACAGAAAACCAGAACTCAATTCCCCCTATCTAACTGTAATGTGTCTGTTAACCAGTCTCTCCCCATCCTCTGTTTTCTGCCTCTCCTTCCCAACTTCTCAGCCTCTTATACCCACAATTCTACTCTCTACTTCTCTAAGCTCAAATTTTATCAAGTCATTTTTAGCGATACACCACCACCTTTCCTATAACTCTTAAGTAGATATACTACTCTTAAAGTAACATGAATTGAGTATATCATGTCAAGAAAACAAAAGCATGCAAATAAATTCACTTAAAACCACCTTCTTTTGATTAAATAAATAGTAATTAAAGCCTACTTTCTCAAATCCTTACGGGTTGGAAAAGAAATAAGCTATTCCAAATTAAAATCAGTATATTCCACCTTTTATTATGAAACACAACACATTCACAAAACAGTAAAATAATGTGTATGTACTGCTTAAATAACTATAAGCAGACATGCAGATCAAAAACTAGAAAATTGTCAATACTCATACCCACTATTGCTCCTTCCTGGTCACAAACCTTTTACCCCTCTAAGAAGTATCAGTGTCCTGAATTTTACATCAATCACCTGTTTGGCTTAAAATACTGTCACTTAAATATGCAACTATGCACCATATATATGTATATATATTTAAGAGATATAGAAAAGGTGGTGGTGTGCCATTAAAAACTGACTTGACCAGTCTGGCCAAGATGGTGAAATCTCATCTCTACTAAAACTACAAAAATTAGCCAAGAGAGGTGGCAGGCGACTGTAATCCCTGTTACTTGGAGGCCGAGGCAAGAGAATCGCTTGAACCCCGGTGGCAGAGGTTGCAGTGAGCCAAGATCATGCCATTGCACACCAGCCTGGGCAACAGAGTGAGACTCTGTCTCCGAGAAACAAAAAACAAACAAACAAAAAAACAAAAAACAATAGAATTTGAACTCAGAAAAGTAGTGATAAGAATTCTGGGGCTAGGAGGCTGGGAAGGGGAGATAGAAAACAGAGTGAAGAGAGGTTGTTTAATAGATACCACATTACAGTTAAATAAGAGGAATGAGCACTGGTTTTCTGCAGCACGTGAGAGTAAATATGGTCACCTATAATTTATTGTATATTCTCAAAATATAAAGAAAAAGAAAGAAAAAAGAGAAAGAAAAAGAAAGAAAAAAAGAGAGAGAAAGAAAAAGAAAGAAAAAAAGAGAAAGAAAGAAAAAGAAAGAAAGAAGAAGAAAGAAAGAAAGAGAGAAAAAGAAATGAAAAGAAAGAAAGGAAAAGAGGGAAGAAAGGAAGGAAATATATTCTCAAAATATACAATAAATTATATGTAAGGTTAAATATACATATATGATTATATATACACATACACATATACACATGAAAGATATCTATAGCTCATTGCATGAAGATATTCTTTTGTATTTTCTATTATTTTGCCTATTACTTATGATTAAATTATAACTGAGTTTTATATGAGAAAGAGGTTCAATTATATTTTTCTATATAGATAATCAATTTCCTAGTAAAATTGAAAAGCTTCTCCTCCACTTGTATTTAGCCATGTCAATTTTATTATAAATCAAATGTTCATATAAGCATAAAGCTGTCTCTGGGATCTTATAGTCTGAAAATTTGTATCTTTCTCTGGCATTATGCCCATAATACGCTATTCTAATACTAAGGTTTTATGAGTATTGACAGTATGACGAACAGATAGTTTTCACACATGCATGTAGAATGTTAGCTGTAATACATTTAATCTTTAGCATAACTTGAAAAGAATTGAAAAATTAACAATATTGAGTCTAACAATTCATTAAAATGTATGTTTTCTGATTTATTTAGCTCTTCCTTATACTCCTCAATAAAGTTTTACTGCTCTCCATTTATTTTTCAGTACCATATATCTTAATGCTACTTTTGTTTTCTTTTTAAGAAAATTCCATTTGACCCAGCAATCCCATTACATGGTGTATACCCAAAGGATTACAAATCATTCTATTATAAAGACACATGCACACATATGTTCATAGCGGCACTGTTTACAATAGCAAAGACCTGGAACCAACCCAAATTCCCATCGACGATAGACTGGACAAGGAAAGTGTGGGACATATACACCATGGAATACTATGCAGCCATAAAAAATGGTGAGCTTGTGTCCTTTGTAAGGACATGGATGAATCCGAAAACCATAATTCTCAGCAAACTGATACAATAACAGGAAATCAAACACCACATGTTCTCACTAATGGGCAGGTGATGAACAATGAGAACACATGTACACAGGGAGGGGAGCATCACACACTGAGGTCTCTTGTAGAGGGCCAAGGAAGGGACAGAGAGGGAGTGGGGAGGTTGGGGAGGGATAACATAGGGAGAAATGCCAGATGTAGGTGATGGGGGAATGGAGGCAGCAAACCACATTGCCTATGCAACAATCCTGCATGATCTGCACTTGTATCCCAGAACCTAAAGTACAATAAAAAATTTTTTAAAAAAAGAAATACTTTTCTGATTGTTGTTCTTATGTGAAATGCAAGTGATTTTATATGTTGATTTTTGTATCCAGGCTTGTAATTTTCTAAATTAATCTTTAGGTTATTTTGAATTTGCTATACATACAATCTTATTGCCTGAAAATAATGCTCTTATTATTTTCTTTTCCCAAGAAGTATATCTATGGTTTTCTTCCTTTTCAAATCTTATAAGTTTTGTCTCATCTTCCATTGTCTAGCAATTCATTACCAGGTTGCAAAAAAGTGGGGATCATGATAATTTATTTTTATATTTTTCTCATGAAAAAGGAGAGCTTTTCATGTTTCATACTTAAATATAATTATTAATGTAAATTTTAATTAATGGTAATTTTAATTAGATGACTTTTTGCTATAATATTTCATTATGAAAAGGTACGAATCATTAACAAATGCTTTTCCTATAAATATGACTAATATCATCATGCAATTTTTCCCCTATAATCTGTAATATGCAGAATTACACTGATTAATTTCTAGAGTTAAATTAATTTTGTATCTCTGGATAAGTCTTTGTAAGTCATGATATAATGTCTTTATATTTTTAGAAAGATGATAGATAGGTAGATAGATATTCAGTGATATTTATAACTGCCTATTTATTCAATTTTTTATTTGAGTTTAAGACTTTGCATATGTGTTTACTAAGGGGTTTTACTGGCTCTTTTTCTTGCTCATATTGCTCTTGTCTGGAATTGGCAAAAAGGTTGTCTTAGTATCTTAAATGGAGTTGGGTAACTGAATACGATTGGAGTTGTTTATTGCCTTTCTCACTCCTAAAATATTGTATTTCTTCTCAAAATGTTTTCTTGCTATCTTTATCTCTATTTGCTTTTTCTGGGATTATGTTTATAGGTATATTAGATAGTTTGATATGATTCTATGGTACATGGATATTCAGCTCTATTTCCCTCTTGATATTTCTTCTATTTTCTTCTTGGTATTTCAGGTTGGGTATTTCCTTGAGCCTACTAAAGAAATTGGGCACCTATGGTACCAACAGTTTTATTTATAGCATTTCAAATTGATTTTTAAAGACTTTTCTCTGATGGACATGAAAAGTACAGGATGCACCTGGAACATCTTGATGCATCAGAAAATGGAGATGGACCCAAAGAATGACCTATATGTGTTAAAAGGAAACAGATGCCTGTATTAACTTTGGGACATTTTTACTTCAAAATTAAGCAATGTACTATGGTTTGAATATCTGTCCCCTCCAACTCACATTGACACAATCCCCAATGTGGCAGTATTGAGATGTAGGACCTTTAAGAAGTGATAGAATTAGAAGGGCTCTGCTCTCATGAATAGATTAATTTAATTATGGATTAATGGATTAGTAAGTTATGATGGGAGAGGAACTGGTGGTTTTGTAAGAACTGAGAGAACTGAGGTAGCACCCAACCTTAGGTTTCCCAGCCTACTTAATTCCAACAGATAAGTGTATATCTTTATAAGTTACCCAGTTCTAGGCAGTCTACCATAAGCAGCAAAAACAGACCATCATGAAATGCTTACAATTGCTTACATGTAATTGAATAGAATAGAAATCCATGAGTCCATACTTGTATTAATAAATAGAAAAATACACATCTAATGAAAACTGGAAATGTATTAGGCTGGTGCAAAAGTGATCATTTTTGGTACAAAAATAATGATTACTTTTTCACCAACCTGATACATAGTTTCAAGGTATTTTCCCAGAAGTATTTATTAATTACAAAGGAAAATAGGATAACATTACATGGAAGAAATGACAGATACAGCCTTAATAAAGAGATCAAATTAAATATTACCGGTATTTATAGACACTGAAATTCTACATCATGGTTAGGATGCAATGAGAAGAACGCAGCAGCATTTTTGTGATATTATTGCCAAAGATGCATAGTCAGAGTATAATCATTAGAAAATCTAAAAAAAAGGAAAAAGGTAAGTGCGTACTCAAACTGTTTCCCAAACTGAAAAACATTCTACAAAAACATTTGTTCCATGGTTTTAGAAGTTATCCAGAACAGGAAAGTCAAAGTAATTCTCAGGAATCATCCCAGACTGAAGAGAATGAGACACATGACAACTTAAAAGTAAATTGAGATTTATTTTGAACTGGATAATTTTTCTATAAAGTAAATTATTAAGACATTTGTTGAAAGTTGAATGTTGCTTGAGGATTAAATGGCAATAATGTGTCAATGTTAATATTCTTATTTTGATGGTTATGTTAGAAAATATCTTTGTTTATAAAAAATACATAACCACAAATTACTCAGAGATAAAGGAGCATTGTGTAAAAATTTCATTCTGTGATTATGTTCAACCAGTTCAAAGGGAAACAATTGTACTTTATTCGCAAATTTGATACAAGTTTAAGATTATTTTAAACATTTAAATATGTGTTGAAACATGCATATGGATGTTGATCAGCCAACGAGGTGGACTGACTACTTTTAATCTATTACTTTCAACTTTAAACCTATCCTCCCATATTCTACTTTGTGATTCATAGTATATGTCTTTATAAATCACATTTCTCCTTTGACAGTGGCTCCTTGTTAGGCCCTACCAAGAAAAGGCAAGCAGGAGCTTCCAAGCCTGGAGGAAGAGGAAGGCAATAACTTTTCATATGTACTTCCTGTAGTTTTCCTGTTTGTATCCTTTCTGTTTCCAGTTCCTTTGATTGCCCCTGGAGTACTATCTCTTTACCTTGACAAGAGCAGATCTTTCATATTCATAGTTGAATCACACACTCTCATATGTCTGAGCTTGAATTCTACAGGGACACTCATCTCAGCTTTTAAGTTTTAATGAGTATAACTTCTTACCTATTTCTCCCGACCGTTGGGATGGAAGTTATCTTTTACAGTTGCAACAAAAAAATATTTTTAAAAATCTCTCTTTCTCTCTCTCTCCCCCTTACATTTACCTAGCTAACAACTGTATACCTAGTTAACGTATCTTTATGTTAAACTATCTTTAATTATAGTTACTTTATCTTGATTAAATTTTTAATTATTCAATCACTAAAATAAGTTTTTCAACAATGCCAGGAAAGATTAGTAAATATAAAGTAAAGGGGAATGTGACCAATCTTAAATCTTAAATATCAAATCTACATTTTCTTTTATTCTTGCTATCATGAAGTGCTTGATGCTAGAATATCAACAGTTCATGCTTTAGAGTTTTGAGACATAGGTAACTTTTGTTTTTAATTTTTTAAAAAATATTTTATTTTTTTTGCATTTTAGGTTTTGGTGTACGTGTGAAGAACATTCTTGTTTTTTGCATAGGTAGACATGTGGCAGTGTGTTTTGCTGCCTTCCTCCCCTTCACCTATATTTGCCATCTCTCCCCATGCTATCTCTCTCCAATTCCCCACCCCCGGCTGTCCCTCCCTTATTTCCCCCCAAGAGACCCCAGTGTGTAGTGCTCCCCTCCCTGTGTCCATGTG
>CAUYQU010075388.1:0-142553 GCA_963574635.1 Cheracebus regulus | reverse complement strand
GGAGAAATGGCAGATATAGGTGAAGGGGAGGAAGGCAACAAATTACACTGCCACGTGTGTACCTATGCAACAATATTGTATGTTCTTCACATGTACCCCAAAACCTAAAATGCAATAAAAAAAAAAAATAAATAAATAAATAAAATAAAAAAAATAAATAAAAAAGTATTTGTGATGTTTGACCAAGAAAGCTACCTTATAACATCAGTGCTATAAATAACTGCTTTGTAAAACAGTGCTTTTGGCCAATGTAAAAGTAGAAATCATTTAGAATAGCAATAATCTTATATATGCTTGGGAGATATTATGGGATTTTATTTTCATTCTATGACCATAAATAATCAATTCATTATTTCACTATATTTTGTGTTCTCAAGATTCCATCAGATAATTATAAACATTTATTAGTGAATCCATTTATTGATTATGCTCAACTGTTAAAAAATGTTATAAAAATATACTGCTAAAAGTATCCACAGAAGTTTCCAGTAAAAAGTCAACACGCAATTTCTTTTCTTTTCTTTTTTTTTTTTTTGTAAATTGGTGTTAAGTGGGGATGAGAACAGGGGAATGGGAATTGTTTTCTACTAAATTTTCAAGGTTCATTTTATTAAGAGACTAGAAATTGAAAAATTAACTCACCACAAACTAGAGTATGCTGGCTGGGCGCAGTGGCTCACACCTCTAATCTTAGCACTTTGGAAGGCCGAGGATGGCAGATCACAAGGTCAGGAGTTCAAGACCAGTTTGGCCAATATAGTGAAACCCCATCTCTACTAAAAATACAAAAAGTAGCTGGGTGTGGTGGCTTATGCCTGTAGTCCCAGCTACTTGGGAAAATGAGGCAGAAGAATCGCTTGAACCCAGGATGGAGGTTGCAGCGAACAGAGATCACGTCACTGCACCACGTCAGCCTGGGCGACAGAGCAAGATTCCTTCTCAAAAAAAAAAAAGGCACGTCATGCATATAAAGCAAGCAAAAAATATATTTTTACTTTCATTCTTTTAAAATGTCTTCTCATCAGGACACAAACTCTCATAAAATGTAATTCAAAGCTTTGAATATCACATTGTGGTTCTGACAGCCAACATAATTATTTCCTTTTAATATTTTCCTACTTTATATATATTATATGTAGTCCATTTCACATAAATTTTATTATTTCCAAATATGTCTAATATTTCAGTAGTATAATTGTTTGTAGAAGTATACAAATGAAGAATTTGATATTCTTATTTCACTAAGTATAGAACTTAGCATTTTCTTTTAAAATAGGAGAAAATAGTATGTTCAGTCTTTCATCCTCAAAATATGTAACTTACTTTTTATAAACTACACCAACTCTTCATATCACTGTTATTTGCTCTTTGCTTATGGTGAGTTGGAAGCAAGCATTTCTGCTATAAGCCTAATTGTTATTTTAATTTGTAGTTTCTTATTGAATAGAGTTAAAGGGTGGAGGGTATTAGAGAAGTAGGAAAAATATACTGTACAGATGTCTGGAGTAGTAAGGAGTTTTTATGTTTCCTTTTTTTCCTTTTGTAACCAGGCTATGTTTTGGTTATAGTGAATATGATATCATCATCTTTACAGAGTAGTTATCTGAGTGGATGTAACCTCATTTTCTATAATGGGAGGTTATGGATGAAGAGCATATCCTAGTTCCTAATACTGTCATAGTCAGGGCTCTTAAGCATCATTTTTGTATGGGATGTGCATATTAAACTAAATTGCAATTCTAGGTGAAATGTAATGTTGGAAACATCTAACTCAGTTCTGATGTTTTCAAAGTGAGCCATAATTCAAATCAGTATTCAGGAGCCTCAAACTTCTCTATTTTAAAAGAAATAGATTCTGTCAACTCTTCACCATCTTCTTCACATCTCTTGCACCAATCTGCAGAGCAAATTATTGCTTTCACTGTGTTCTGACCATCCCTAGTAGTGCTAATTGCACAAACTTGCATTCAATTCTGTAATGTTATGTCATCCCTTCTGGATGTGAACTTGTTAATGAGATTTATTCAGCTTTCCTAGTACCTAGCATATTGTCAAGGACACAGTGAGCTTTCAATAAATGCTTATTAATAAATGATGGGGGGAAAAAAGACAGACTACAAACATATGAATGGCAGGAATTTTCTTTTCTACACTTTGATTTTAAACAAATAATGGTTATAAAGGAACCCTTCATGAATGCTGTTTTTTGGTGTTTGTTTGTTTGGTTGGTTGGTTGGTTTTGAGGCAGAGTCTCGCTCTGTTGCCAGACTGGAGTGCTGTGACATGATCTCGACTCACTGCAACCTCTGCCTCCCAGGTTCAAGCGATTCTCCTGCCTCAGCCTCCTGAGTAGCTGGGATTACAGGCATGCACAACCACAACCAGCTAATTTTTGCATTTTTAGTAGAGATGGAGTTTCACCGTATTGGCCAGGATGGTCTTGATCTCTTGACCTCATGATCTGCCCGCCTTGGCTTCACAGAGTGCTAGGATTAGAGGCGTGAGCCACCACGCCCAGCTGAAAGCTATTTTTTTTTTTTTTTAAGAAATTTCCACTGGGCTTAGAGACAGAGGAAATATACCTTCACAGGCAAAAATGGCAGAGAGGGAGGATGAAGGAAACAGATAAAAAAGTTGTCTCTCAGAATAAGGACAGATCGTGTTTTTAGTAATTATGCTAAAATAATGGGAGATAATATGAAGGACTGAAAGAAATCTTTTTGGGTTTATGACTAACCCAGACACCTACTTGTTTGCTTTTAAAAATTCAGTTGTGCATATATTTTTAGAACTTCCTAAGGTTAATGGTCAAATGCTACCTACCCAAGGTTAAGAGTAAGCTATTGGGATGTTGTATCTAGTTTGGAATGCATTCCATCCTAACTCCTGCCAGCTCTTTTCACTCAAAAATGTTCAGAGATGTGATTAGAACCCCCAGTTTTACATTCTGAAGCAGACTTCCTTTGTCTAGATCTTTGGCCTGAAAATTCAGCATCCCATGACTTCTTGCTGCACCACTGAGGTCATCTTTGTTAGATAATTTGAATGCTAATTCAGAAATAGTGCAATCACAAATTATTTTGCAGTCACTCTGGGAGGAGGGTATTCGTAGCTGTTAGAATCATCAATTTAGCTAGAATAGGTTTTTAGAGCCAAGTTGGGTCTTTACACCCCATTACAAACCACTCTTTGTATACATGAAGCAGCAGCAGAAGTGGCCTGTTTACAGGAATAATTAGACATAGCATTGATGACTATAACCCATTTTCTTGATTCTCCTCAGTTGCTTTGCCTGTGGTAGAATACATGGAGCTCTACGATGCTGCTCAGGATGAATTGCTCGACTGAGGTAACAATGTGACTGAAGGATATGTAGAAATTGTCTCTTGCCATTAGATTCGATGTTTATTTTTTCTTTAAAGTATGGACTTGACTGAGGTTGATGTTAAAAAGATACTTCCATAGCTTTATTTTTTAAACTGTTGAAATTTATTATTTGTGTTATTACTTATTTATTTTTTGCTTGATAAGTTTCTGGTCTATGAAAATAGAAAAAACATTTTTTTAAATCAATGGCATTAACAGAAATATAAAGTATATTACCTTTTTTTTTTTTTTTTTGTGCGGGGTGGTTCTTGCTGTGTCAGGTTCTCTGGTTTTAAAGGTCAGTAACCTGCCTTACATTACAAAGTAAGCAAGAATTAAGTAGGAGCCTGAATCTAAAATCCATTCACTGTAGCTAAATGCATCATGGCTGCAAACTGCTTTGCTGTATAAAGGGCATTGATTCTAGCTGCCACTGTCATTAATGACTTGATCACATTCTTATGTTAGTGACAAAACAGTTATAGTGTAAAGTTGAGAATTCATTGCTTCTTTATGAAATTTCCCTTCTTTTATCTGAGCTGTGACATTTACATTTTAGATATTGAGCTTCAAAACCAAATTAAAACAAAAACATGCAAACATTCTCATCACATGTTTGGAGAGGCTGAGTTTACATTTTTTCTGATTTTACTCATCGTGAGCATGTGCATAGAAATTTTTTAGAGTAAAATACCTTCTTCTACAGATTAGTTTGGCACATCAGACCATAGGTTAATTCCCTCTATCCATGCTGCTCCATCTTACCAAAGTTACATGATGCGGAAATCAATCCCTTTTCTAGATAAGGATGCACACATTACTTTTGATCAAGACATTGTAAGTGGTCCTATTCTCCAAATGAACTTTTCTATTAAATATTCAAAACTTGGCCAGGTGCGTTGGCTCATGCCTATAATCAGATCACAAGGTCAAGAGATTGAGACCATCCTGGCCAACATGGTGAAACCCCGTCTCTACTAAAAAACATGAAAATTAGCTGGGCATGGTGGCACACACCTGTAGTCCCAGCTACTCAGGAGGCTGAGACAGGAGAATTGCTTGAACTCAGGAGATGGAGGTTGCAGTGAGCTGAGATCGTGCCACTGCACTCCAGTCTGGCATCTGGTGACAGAGAGAGACTCTGTCTCAAAAAAAAATTAATTAAAAAAAATAAATAATAAATATTCAAAACTCAAAATGATGATGCAAAACTTAAACCTTTGGTTGGAAATATGTACATGAAGTGTTGTATAAACTCAACTGTCAGTCTTCTCAATTATCAGATGAGTTTATGTCTTGATAACCTGGATCTTGGTTATACATTTCTCTGTACAATTTTTATTGGGATGCCTTGGAGGAGTTCAATTCCTGTTTGTATAATAGCTTTTCATTGTTTCAGTGAAACTCTCATCATTATTAAAGGGTTTTTCAGAAAAGAGTTAAGTCTGATAGCCCTAGCATTAATGAACTAATCCAAAAATAGATTTAATCAGGCTTGTGCATGCCACTGTTCGTAAATAATGTCTCTCCATTGCTGAGTTGAAATAGATGACCTTTAATCTTGAACAAGATTCTGCGCATAGAGCCAAGGCAACACACATATGCTATATGCTTTTCTGTGTCTCTCTTAAGTATCTGTATTGATGGCTTTAGTTATAATCAACTTCCTTAGAGTGGACTTAGACTTAATTAACAATGAATTGATCATTACAGACATCTGCTTCATAATGATGTTTTGGTCAAGGATGAACCACATATAGGATGATGGTCCCAGATGATTATAATATGGCTTAAAAATTCCTGTTGTGAAATATGATTGTGTTATAATTTCCTTACATTACTCAATAGAATAACATATGCATGAGTTCGTAGCCTAAGAGCAGAAGGCTATATCATATAGTCTGGGTGTACAATATGCTATACCATCCAGGTTTATGTAAGTATACTCTATGAGGTATGCACAGCAGTGAAATATCTTAACACTCATTTTTTCAGAATATGTCCCTGTCATTAAGTGATGTATGACTACATATGGATTTTGAGCTTCTTAGAAAGGCATAGTGTAAGTTGAAATACTTTCATGGAGGATGTCATATTTTCCCATATGAAAATCACCATAGTCTAAAACTCACAAAGGACCATTATTCAGATATTAATTAAATAAGAGACTTGCCTCTGTAAATATTGTCAAACAAGACCGAGTAACATAATCTGGATACTTGCATTGATGTTTGATTTTATTCTGTTTTCCATGTCTAAGTGGAGATGTTTTATTCTATGCGAAACTTTTTATCAAGATTGTTTCCTCCTATCCAGTAATAAATATCTTGTATGAGATTCAACAAGAATCCTCCTTTATCAAGCCTCAGAAGATATTCCTGCTTTCAAATTTCCAGATACTTAAAATGGCAACAGAAAAATCCAAATAAAATGTCTTTGATCACCTCTTCATTCATTAGTTGGTCTGCTGCTTTATTCAGTGAACATTTATTGGGTACCTACTACATATAGAAAGGTACAGCACTTTGGGAGGCCAAGGCGGGAGCATCACAAAGTCAGGAATTGGAGACCAACCTGTCCAACATGGTGACACCCCATCTTGACTAAAGATACAAAATATTAGCCGGACCTAGTGGTGTGCACCTGTAATCCCAGCTACTTGGGAGGCTGATGTGGGAGAATTGCTTGAACCTGGGAGGCAGAGGTTGCCGTAAGCAGAAATCATGCCATTGCTCTCCAGGCTGGGTGACAGAGTGAAACTCCATCTAAAAAAAAAAAGTACAAAGATATATAATTCAGAATTCTTGTCTCCAAGTAGCTAAAGGCACTATACTGTCTAAAGACACAAGACATTAAATTATTGAGCCAAATACCTATGACTGAGAGCAGGGATAGGTACAGAACAGGCACTAAATAAATATTTGTGAAATGAGTGAACAAACACAATGTAAGGATGCTTGTGCATGCTGTGATAAAAGCACAGATGAGACAGGTTCTTTAATCCATAAGGAAGGATCTGAGATGAAGTATAAGGAAAGACTAGGAAAAGGAGGAAATCAACCGTCATGCATTAAGGGATGGGTTAGGAATTACAGGCATTGTGGTATTGCCAGGACATCAAGTATGAACCAGAGACTACCTAGAATTAAGGTGTGAAATTCAGGTGGGCACCATGTCATGGAGATCCTGGTGATCAGAGATTGAGTTGAGTTTTATGTATTTACCTAAATGATTGTTGGCTAGGTTTGTCTCCTTAGGAGAAATTCTTTCTTCTACACTGCATGGATACAAATATTAACATTAACATCCTTTTTAAATAAAAAAAAAAGGGACAGTAAAGTATGAAAATTGCAGAGTACATCAAATTTTCCACAAAGAACTTCCCTGCTTTTTGCTGTATTGGTGAACTTTGTCCACTTAATCAGGTTCCACTCTTTCTTTTTCCTTTTTGACAGAGTCTCGCTCTGTCACCAGACTAGAGTGCAGTGGCACAGTCTCAGCTCACTGCAACCTCCGTCTCCAGGGTTCAAGCGATTCTCCTGCCTCAGCCTCCTGAGTAGTCAGGACTACAGATATGTGCCACTACAACCCACTAATTTTTGTATTTTTAGTAGAGATGGGGTTTCACCATGTTGGCCAGACTGTTCTGGATCTCTTGACCTCGTGATCCGCCAGCCTCAGTCTCCCAAAGTGTTGGGAGATTCAATAAGAATTATGTGAAGTGGATCACAGGTGTGAGCCACCACGCCCGGCCAGGTTTCACTGTTGGTCACAATTCTCTAGTGTTCATTATTTGTTTTATCTACCACTTGAAGTTTTTTCTCACTTCCTATTAGTAGCTTCTCAGACTTCATGTTTGAGTATTTTTAGCACAAGAGCCAAATATTTACAGTTGAGCAAGCCAGAGAAAATAACATAAAAAGTTAACAATTCCGGAGAGGACACTGCATTAACAAGTCAGCCTTTTGTTAATTTCTTCTTCTTAGCAATACACTGATTTCCTGATGTAATCTCATCACATGTTTTAATTATGTGAGCCTCCTCATCTGTGATCCCAACGTGCTTTGCAGATATTTTATGTCAATTTGGAATTGAGCCATAGGCGCTCATTGTTATTTTATGAGCAAGGAAAGTTGTTGTCATTCAAAAAGTGTGAACTTAGACACACTTCTGTGCTTGGTGCTGCAAGAACCTCCCACTCCCACACAATACCACTCTCTCGTTTGCAGCTGTGGGGGCTGGTAACAGGTGTTGTTTTCTGATGCTTCTGCACCTTGCATAGAAGAGATATAATAGCTCCCTTAACTTCTGCACTTCCCTGAGCAATGTGTGCCTCTGTGGAAGGGGTACAAGTTGCTGGGAGCACCATTTCCCACTTTTTAGTAGCTGTATTTCATTAAGTACAGTTCAAGGTAAAGATGAACCTTCAGGAAATAGTTTGTTTATGAAAGATCTTGTAAGCCATGATAAGGAGTTTGTATTTCATCCTGAGGACATATGAAATAATTGGCATACGTAGAAGAGTTAATATGATCAATTTGTCACTGAAAAATAGAAAACTCCAGCTTCACTGAAGGTAATGGACTGGAGTCCAGTAAGCCCGAAGGCATCTAGACCAGTGAAAAGGTGGTTAAAATAATCTAAGCTTGAAGGGATGGTGGTCTATATCAGAATAATACATTGCAGATAATTTTTAAAGTTATTTAAGGGGAAGATCTGGCAGGAGCAAGTGATTCACTGGATACGTTTAAGAGAGAGAGAGAAAGGAATCAAAGATAATGTCTAATTGAATTACTGGGCAACTGGGAATATCATTGAGATGAAGAGCAGATGGAGAGGACCAGGTTATTGGGTAAAGGACATGAGTTTGTTTTAAAAAATATTTTATATTACTCACAAAACAACAGCTTTGGCTTTTTCTCCAGCTAAACATGTACTGCACTTCTTTGAGGTGAGAAAACTTCTGTTCTATGTGTAGTTCCTCATCTAGATCTTTTCCTAGTTCATTTAGATGTTGTGCTAAAATAGGGTTTGGCAGACTATGGCCTGTAGGCTAAATGTGTCTGGTTTTGTATGGCTCACAAGTTAATAATGGTCTCTACATTTTTAAATGGTTGAAGGGAAAATGTTTTAAAGACTATTTCCTCAGAAGTGGAACTTCCATAACATTTAAATTTCAGTTTTCATACATAAAATTGTGTTGGAACACCACCGTGCCCATTCATGTATATGTTGTACATGGCAGCTTGTGTGTGTCATAGTCACAGAGTTGAATAGTTGTAGCAGGGACCTTACGACTTACAAAGCCTAACATTTATGCTAGTTGACCCTCTACAAACATATTTGCCAGTCCTTACTCAGTGATTGTCTCATTCTTGAATTTGATGATCCTAAATGTAAAAGAAAATTATTTTTAAAAATGCAATAGCATTCTAGTTGAGGGATCGTGTACTTTTGGTTGGGTTTTCAGATTTATGAGCTATGTCAGCCACCAGATGCTCCAGTATAAAACGTATTAATGCATTTAATTACTATCGACTTTTTCTAATATTTATGATAGCAGAGCATCATGAAAGTGTATTTCAGAAAAGATGTAGTTAATCCAGGTGGAAGAAAAAATTGAGATGGCATCTTAGCTGGATTTATCTTTATGCTAACATTAAAAAAAAATAGCAAATGCTTTCTTTGGGCTGCCTCAAGTTGCAGTATCATTAACAACACAGCAATATTTTGTGTTACAGTAAACTTTATTAGAATGTGTTAGGTAGTCAGGTGATGCTGTGTGATACGTGGTAGCTGTTATAGCTGAAATTGGTTTGCAGTCATGCTTCAGCCTATTTGCTTTTAGAAAAAAATAACTTTATCCAACCAACCATAGTAATAACTGTTTCTCAAGTAGCATCTCATACTATTTTCAGGATTATAAGTAAGGCTTGGTACTATGAGATGGATTTTTCTACTGCATATAAAGCAAGGCACTTGTATATTCACTTGTTCAGTTTGCTTAAAGTGATAGAAAATATTTCAAAGCATATTAGAAATGTATTCCTTTTCTTAATATATATCCTTAACCAATTAACAATAGCTGATCTAAAAAGCATTATCCTTTGATTTGGAAACACTTGGGTCAGTTGACATCTATTTTAAAACATTGTATCTTTTGCTTCAGAGTTTCTTTGAGAGTTACTATCATATTTACATGACAGTCCTAATTATAAGATGTCTATGAGTATTGACCCTTTTGACCATGAAATAGTAAGTCTCACGTGGAAGCTATATAACTCTTAAATTCTTTTTGTTTATACTAATGATCCAATGTAGCAGCACTTTGGCCCATTATTTTGATTCTTTTAGTCTTACCTATTCATTTATATTGAGATTTTAAATAAAATTAGAGCAACTAAGACATATTTGTGTTTATTCAAGAAGACCATGGGTTAAAGTAGATATTGAGAAGCATTGGTGTATATTATATATAGACTAATGGTGGTTTCCTAATCCACACCCTTGCCATTTACGTCACTGGTTCATTTCTCCAGTTCCTGTAATGTGCCAACCCTTCTGTCCAGCATGACATACCTTTGCACATATTAATTAGCCTTGTTACCTTAACTCATGTAGTCTACTTGTGTTTTATGACCACTTTGAGTGATTCCCAAATGATAAACTCTATTGGCATTGGCTGAATAAATTCATGGAGACTTGTGTAGAGTATCCAAAACAATTGGGGATTATTTTGTGAACACTCTTCAGCCTTGGACATTGCCTGATTCTTGAATTATTAAGTACTGATGGTGTCGAAGATGCGAGTCATTCCTGAATTGCATTCTCTGATTCTAAACTTTGCATTCTCTAGTTGTAGAATCATTCCTCTCCCCCCACTTTCATCCAATATGTCCCTATGTTTGACATGGCTTTCCATTTCTACCTTTCTTTTCACAAGCCTTCCCAGTTTATGGTATGAAAGCAAGTTGAAATTAGAATATTGTGTGAGATCTTCAAGAGTCAGGCATTAGACTTTGTGGGGTGCCTACCATGTACCACACTTTACACAAGTTGAAATCTAGTTTGTGTAAATCTCATAAGTAACTTTTAAGGGATGTATGATTATTTCCAAATGAAGGAAAAGAAGCTCAAGGAGGCTGATGTTTTGATCAACTAACAAATCTGGAGCCTGACTTCAGCTTGGGTATGTTTGGCTTTAAAGCCTGTGGTTTTTCCATGTCACCTGCCTGTCTCTCCAAGAGAAAGATAATATATGGAAAAGAATAGAGAGATAAGGAATAAACCTTGGAGAAATCACTCTTTAGAAGGTAGACTTAAACATCAATAGCCAGGAAAGAAAACCCAGGATGGAGGCAAAAAGATGGCAAGAAAATGATAGTTGTTATCTAAAAAGCCGTGGGGTATGAGATTTCTAGGAGGAAAGAATGATCACTGTGGTTGAATTGAGTGAAGTGAGGCTCGTGAAAGGACCTAGTTGCTGGCTCAACGGGCATGTTTCATTGTGTCTCTTTTCTTCATTCATCTTGTTAATCTGCAAGTATTCTCCCTGGAGACCCCATACTACTCTCTGCAGAGGAATAAAGACGCACCCTCTCAAATATCAAGCATCTACCACTTTTCTAAATTCTGCATCATGAGCTTGCTGTTCATGGAGTGTTTCATTTCAGAAAGAGTCTTGTAAAATAAGTTCTCTTTATTTTCTATGCCAACTAACTAAATGTAGAATACTTACTTTTTCTAGACAGCATTTCTTTGAAGTTGATGTGTTTAGGTGCTATCTCAGGGAGCCAGCATGTAGCTGTTTACCACATTTCCTGAGGCAACCTTGTGCGAGGGCTAGAGAATTTTAACAAGTGTCTTGACTTTCTCTGCACCTGGAGATTAATGTGCTGGTAAAAACTTCATGAACCCTTAATCATTCATTGCAGACATATTGGATCCTCCGAAGCTAAAAGCTTCAGCATTCATAATTAAGAGACAATAGAATAGGACCATGTAAATATGAATGAAATTTCTCTGAGGAAACTGAATAAACTGCCTCGTTTTCTTTAAGTTGTGAACACTTTAATTTTGAACAGAAGTATATTTTTCTTAGTTACAGAAATCAAGCATAAAATTAGCCCTATTGTTAAGATGATAATGAAAGAAATATTAAATGACAACTAGGTAATTTCAGGAAAACAGATCATATCTCCTTATTAGTTACTGTCACTATTAGCTGTTCCGTCCCCTCCCCTAACATACATTATCTTCTGCTTGAAATGATAGATAGTTGTATTAGAATAGGGTTTCCTCTGAGGGGGCTGAGGAAGAATCTGTTCTTGGATCTTGTAGCTTCTGGTGGATTTATGGGAAACTTCTGGTGTCCCCTGGCTTATGCTCTATCATCCCACTCTCTGCCTTTATCTTCATGATATGGTTTGGCTCTGTCCCTACCCAAATCTTACCTTGAATTGTAATAATCTCCACATGTCAAGGGTGGGACCAGGTGGAGATAACTGAATCATGGGGGTGACTTCCCCCATCGTGTTCTCATGATAGTAAGTGAGTTTTCACAAGATCTGATGATTTTACAAGGGGTTTCCCCCTTTGCTCAGCTCTCATTCTCTCTCCTGCCACCCTGTGAAGAGGTGCTTTCTGCCATGATTTTAAGTTTCCTGAAGACTCCCCAGTCATGTAGAATTGTGAGTCAATTAAACCTCTTTCCTTTCTAAATTACCCAGTATCAGGTATGTCTTTATTAGCAGCATGAGAATGGACTAATACACTTCATATGACATTCTCCCTCTATATGTGTCTGTGTACAGCTTTCCCCTATTTTATAAAGGCACTAGTTATTATTGGATGAAGGGCCCACCCTTCTCCACTGTGACCTTATATTTACCTAACTGATTACATTTGGAGTGACGTATTTCCAAATAAGGTCACATTCTGTGGTCCTGTGGGTTAGGATGTCAACATATGAATTTTGGAGAGACAAAAATTCAACCCTTAACAGATAATATAGGTTATTCCATGATAACAGATGACTCCAAAATTCCAGTGTCTTAAAACCACAAAGGTGTGCTTCTTTCTTAAATTCCACTGGGCTTCTTGGTACTTCTTCATGTAGAATTGAGCCTTCATGTAGCATCTGCTTCCATGATCTCCAGGGTACGGGGAGACAGCTCTGAAAGGTCTAGGACCAGCACACAGAAAAGTTTGAACTAGAAAGTGATGCATGTCTTGTACTCAAATTTTATTGATTGAAATATATCACATTCCTTACCTACATTGAAAGAAGCACATTGCAATTCATCCTGTGTGACAAAAAAGAGGAGAACCAGAGATATTAATGAGGAGCAGTATACCTTCATCCATGTATCTATAGATTAGTATTAAAAATGAAAAACCTGCCAGGCACGGTGGCTCACGCCTGTAATCCCAGCACTGTGGGAGGCCAAGGCGGGCGGATCACGAGGTCAAGAGATCGAGACCATCCTGGCCAACATGGTAAAACCCCGTC
This sequence comes from Cheracebus regulus, assembly GCA_963574635.1. NCBI lineage: Eukaryota > Metazoa > Chordata > Mammalia > Primates > Pitheciidae > Cheracebus > Cheracebus regulus. Next base: position 129,676 of record CAUYQU010075388.1, on the reverse strand, counting down.
TCTACTTAAAGTACAAAAAATGAGCCAGGCGTGGCAGTGCGTGCCTGTGGTCCCAGCTACGCGGGAGGCTGAGGCAGGAGAATTGCCTGAAACCCGAAAATGGAAGTTGCAGTGAGCCGGGATGGCACCACAGCCTGGCGATAGAGCGAGACTCTGCCTCAAAAAAAAAAAAAAAAAAAAAAAAAAAAAACCCAGACATCCATTTCAAAGTCTTGACAAGATTTGCAGCTGTCCAGCTAAATAAGGTTGTTTTCCTAGGACTTGAAATGTTGAGCCATTGATTCGTTTTCCTTTCTGCTTCTCCCTCACTCAGGGAGAAATGAAAATGGAAGGTGTGTCTATGAGTAAAAGCTGCTCTAGTTTACATTGTGGGGAGTATTTACTGGATACACTATGGCAATTCCCCATGCACAGATAACCATGGTACAAGGCTGAAAGAACATGTGTATGGGTCTTTCTCAGATCTAATTTATTTGTTTTGTAGAAAGGAGAATTTTAAAGGTAACACAATAGGACTGTGATCATATATATTTCTCAGGAGAGACATGGTGATGCAGTAACTATCCATATGGTCTTGAACTGAAAGGAGTTCCAGACTAAATAATCTTATTTAGTCCCCTCCTTGCAAAAATGTCTTCCCCAGATACTCTTCATTGTATCATCCTGTTTTATGTCCTTTGTAGCATTTATCACAGAGTCATTTTTGTATGTATTTGCTTGCTTGTTTCTTGCCTTCTCTGTACTTTCTATAACATCTTTTCCCCCAAATCCTTCATGTAAGTTCTCTTCCATGCCCAATATATTGCCTCTCTCTATTCATCACTGATAACTCCAGCATTAAGAAAAATATCTGCTTGATACTGAAGCAAATAATGGGTAGAATGAATAGATATAATAAGTATTGCTTTAAAAATAATATCATAATAGTAGAAGGTAGAAAATTGGGGAAAATATTTTGTCACTGTTAAAGTCTAGGTAATGGGAACTAGAAGCTTACAAGGTAAATATTTCTAATGTTCCCAAAACAACTTATTTGTCTTTCTTAGATTCCATGGTATGTATATTTCTCCTGAGGTCTCTTTTGACAACATACTATTTATTATCAAGTTATATTCATTTATCTTGTTTTCTGGAAAAATATATTTTATGTTCAAAAATATATGGTATCTAGTCACAGCTGAGTTATTCCAGAGGGCCCATAATTTAAAACTTGTCCTCACTGTATTTGTAGAGTAATTTAAGGTAAATGAATTTGGACAGAAGCCAGTAAGTAAAATGGTTCTTTCCTAAATTACCTTAAGTGGTGAATTTTGTTACTAATAATATTGTAATGGAGAAGTTCTGCATATAATTTTAAGGGAACACACTTTGATTAAAATTCAATTTTTTATTTGATTATTATTACTTTTTGAGATAGGGCCTTGCTCTCCTGCTCAGGCTGGAGTGCAGTGGTGCCATCACAGCTCACTGCGGTCTCGACCTCCTGGACTCAAGCAATCCTCCCGCCTCTACCTTCTGAGTTGCTGAGACTACAGGCACCTGCCACCACACCCAGCTAGCTTTTTATTTTTTAAATTTTTTGTAGAGCCAGGGTCATGCTATCTTGTCCAGGCTGATCTCAAACTCCTGGCTTCAAGTAGTCCTCCTGCCTTGGCTTCCCAAAGTGCTGGGATTATAGGTGTGAGCCACCATGTCTCGCCTAAAATAATCCTTTTAAGGGAAGATCTGAGTTTTATTTGCTGTTTAACAGTAAAAGACAAATGCTTTTTTTTTTCGTATTTTTAAAAATTGTCAATTGTAATTGAAACAATTATAAAAAGATTCATTGATGGTCTAAATGAACACTACTGACTTTAACAGTAGCGTGATATTTGCAGTACACACAAGTATCTCCATGCACTATTGCTTTTCTTACATAGACAAGTTCAGAGAAATTATGGGTCTCAGGGTATTTTAAGCTGTAACTGTCAGTGTGTCTTCACTTTTAATGTAAAATTATGCTACAATGTCATTTTTTTTTGTTTTTAATTTGTGTGCTCTCTATCCTCCCCTAATTTTTCATTTAGAAGCTGTTCTTGGCTATTATCTTAAAATTTCCTGATATAGTTAAGATTCAAGCATCGTAATTTTAGAATTAGTGCTACTGGATTTTAATAAGATATCAACACACTATATTCTAGGTAAATGGCATTCCCTGAATTTGTGCCATATTGTATCTAAAGTTAGGTTTAAATGACCAAGAGTGTGAGAGGTAAACCACATTGAGTCTTCTAACCCAATGACATCTGTTCACATGTTAAGTTGCCCTTCTCAAGGCTAACTGTTCGTTGGCTTCTAGGTTGTGTGTTCACCGTTATCCACCTTACGGTTGTCTGTCTCCTTTGCGGGGCTGAAATAACTTCTGACGGCACCTTTCTGACAGTGCAATATCTAGTTGGCTTCCATACAAAATTCTGTCTTTGCTTCCACTCATTTAAAGTCACTCTGACCAGTTTCTGGTTATGAACTGTTGTCGTTGTGATGGATTTCCTGCCCTTGAGAGGCTGTGGCAGCCAAGCTGATGTCATACTGTATTTTGTGTCTCTGTCCTTTGACTGGATAAATGGTCTTTAATTACTGCTGGTTCTTCAACCTTGGGGAAAGCCCTGGCAGTATTATCAGTTTTTGTAGTTGACAGTTTGGAAATAGAGACACTTTTGCCATAATAGTTTAAATTAAAGGCTTAAATTCATATGCTTTTTAACTGAATTTTATGCAATGAAGTTAGATTAAGAATTCCACAAACACTTAAATTTACTCAACAAATTTACTGCATTTAATATTGTATTTAATGATGATGACAATTATATAAAAATCATTTTCTACATGATGAAATGCTATAAGGTAGTATTAATATACATTAATATTAGTAGGTTAATATGTAAGTTTTTCAGTGAAAAGAACTCTTAATGTATTGAAAAACATGATGAAAAACTAATTATCTAGAAAGTGATGAGTCAATATTTCTCTGAAGTTTATGGCCCAAAGTCACACTTTGGGACAAATATTGCATTAGTTTTTTTCTATATTGATCAGACAAAATAACTAATATTACCCCTCTTATTATGATATGTTCCACCTTTCTACAGTTCATTATTAGTGTTATATTCCTTACGCAGGCACAGTTTTGAGTAACAAGGTTTAAAAAATAATTTATATGTATCTTGAACACCAGTGTAATTATTACTGATTTCAACATAAAATGTGTATATAAACTTATGATGGAAATTTGTTGTATAGAAAACAGTATAAAATGAGGAGGGCTCCATCAGCTATTCTGTTTTCATCTAGCATTGATAAGGAGTAAATGCTTAGTAAAACTTGATGAATGAATCTTTCAGTGATAGGTTCAAAGTCATATGTGTGTGTTTTGTTTTCATTTGATGAGTTTTTTTTGTTTTTGTTCTCAAATTTTTTTGTTGTTGTTCTCAAATTTGTGACTAGTGCCACAAATTTTATTTTTATTAAAAGTTATAATGTCTACAGATTAATACCTAGCAGAAACTAAGTTCTAGTTTTGGTCCTACTATTAAGAAAATTCAAGTAAAGCATGAATTTAACCATCATTGTATTTCTTTAACCAAATTATGTAGGAATCTGGTTTTCATAAGGGCAATGAGAATCAGCAATCAAGATTTTCCTTCTGAAATTTTAGGTATGAAATGCATCTAAAATTTCTCATCTTTCTAAAATTTTAAAATGCATTTACAAGTAAAATATTATTCTTTTAAAAACTTAAATAATTTAGTGACAATAAGTTTACAATTCATTGATTTCTTAAAGGGCAACTACATACTGTTTTACTATCTAACTATGACACATAGTAGATTCAGTCTACCATTGTCTTCTGAAACAATATAGGGAACTTTGTAAACCGTAAGAAATCTCAAAAATCAGCTAGTTCGAGCCATATATTTCATACTGAGGACACTAGGTCCCAGGGGAGTTGGATGATTTGCTCTGAGTCACACTTGTTAAAATCTAGATATCTTAATTACCAGCCTATTGTTCCCAAAGTCAACATTCTCTCCTCTAATGCAATGATGATTTTAAAAGTCATTCATTTATAACCTCATCTCATGCTTGTTTTATCTCTTCTTTACATTTTCCTCTTTACATTGTCTCATTCTTCCATTCCAAAGGGCTGCGCACACAGTTGGTGCAGCTATTTGTAGTTGAACTTAAATGGATTAACTAAAGGAACATAAGAAATTTATATGGTATCACATACATCAAGCATTTTACATCTCCTCCAACCCACAAGCCATGCCATCTTATGTAGATACTTTTGATGGAAAGAAAGAAGAAAAATCAGGATAAATCCCTCAACAGCTGTCAATGTTAAATAATCCCTTAAAGCTGTGAAAGCCTTCATTTGCTTTCAGGAGTTGTGACATATGGTCAGAAATAGCTTGGAGATTTATTATGTCATATCTATTGGATGAGATTCAAAATATACTTTAAGAAAGATTCCATCCTTCATCATCCTTGAAAAGATCTTTCGGAACTCATAGAGCATGTAGAAAGCAGATAGAGAATGATGATGCTCATCTGCCTAAAAATGACAGTCTCTAATCAGGATTGTGCACCTATCACAGCAAATTACCAGTAAAAAATGGAAATTTTCTACTGACATGCCACTTTTAAACACTGACATCTCACTGACCTCAAGAAGCCCTGGGTATGGGTAAGACTTGAATTACTCTTCTCCAATATTACAATAGGATTGGAAGGCAGATTTTAAAATTATATTTTAAAAAAGCAGCCATCCTATCCTGTGTTAAGAATTTAAACATAAAGATGAAAAAGCTAAGAAACTGAAGTTTGCCAGTGGATTCTAGCTTCTGTAAAGGTTGGAGAGGGAAAAAAATCCACTTAAATTTTGTAAAAATTGAAAAGAAAAACAAAGGAATGGAAAAGAAATGCCAAGAACGTGTAAATGAAAGAGCAAAAGAAAAACTTGAGTAAACCATTACAGTGAAGAGGTCACCTAACTTATTAAACTCTTCTGGGTTCAAGCAGAAGTAATCAAGCCTACCGAGTATGTAGGAAGAAAAGAATCAAAGAGAAAATTCCACAAAGCCATTTCACTGGTCCTGGCAGTGTTTCTGCATCATCTGTGTCCTTCCTTTTCCCTTTCCTTGCCCTCTGCCCCACTTCTGCTCTACTTTCTTGCTATTTGCCTCCTAAGGCTTCAAAATACTGCTAAACACATTTCTACAGCCTTCTCGACATAGGACAGTTTGTGTATGAATCATTTTATTTAAGAATTAGGGCAATCTTTTTTGGTGAAAGTAAAATAAATTGTGCTCCAATTTCAAGTGCTTATGAGAAATACATTGTACCTCAACCTGAATATTATGTTGTGTAAATCCCTCTAGCCATCACATTTGGGGCAACTTTTAGATAAGGAATGAAATTACTTGTGGTATAATCTATAATTATTTTTGGCAAATACATTAATTTCTCCTATTTGGAATATAAATGTTTTATTAGGTAGTCACAGTATTTGGCCCATGTGGGTGCTTAATTGAAGAAGAGAAAGAAAGAATGTCTAAAGATCTATGTTTCATGGACGTTTGCAAAAATGGCTGTCACAACTCATTTGCTAGACCAGAAGACCAGGTGGATGTGACTGATATGAAATCTTGCCAGAGTTGGACATCTGGCTCTTCAGTTGCTCTGGTTTCTATTTGGCTGTGAAGCACTGTTCTTAGTGTGATTCAAGTACCAGATCCACTTAAAGAGTTTTTGTGTAGCCCAAGTCTCAGCCGTGTTTGAGTGTCATGGTTTGTTTTTTGACAGGAGACTTTCATCAGAGTCTACTGTAGACATCTCATTAGTAATTTTTAGCATGCCACTCTGTACCAATGTTGAGCTGTATCAGTTGAAACAGAGACCATGTTAAGACCTGAATGACAACTTCCCTAATTAACCTGAACCACATTCTGGAACACCTTTTGACATGATGTTGCCTTGTAATTAAATGGCTCCACTTTTTTTTTTTCTTTTTCACTAATAGAGAAGCCATGATACAAAAATAGTTTTCTGTCTATCCTCAAGCACACCCACCAGCTTGTTGTTGTTGTTGTTTTTCTGACTTATGGCCTTTGACTTCATTTATTTTCCACCCCGCTATTCTTTGCCTATGTAAGTCCTCAAATTTCTGCTTACTTGTAATGATCCCTGACTCCCTTATAAAGGCATAGCTCTAAGGTATGACGGATTCAGTACCAGACCATGGCAATAAAGCAATTATCAAAATAATTGAGTCACACAAATTTTTTGGTTTCCCAGTACATAAAATTTATGTTTACACTATACTGCACTCTACTGAGTGTGCAATAGCATTGTATCTGCAACCTGTGCATATCTTAATTAAAAAAATACTTTATTGCTAAAAAATGCTAATGATCATCTGATCGTTCAGCAAATCCTAATTTTTTTTGTTGGTGCCATGTCTTGACTCCATGTTAATGGCTGCCAATTGATCAGGATAGTAGTTGCTGAAGGTTGGGGTGAATGTGGCAATTTCCTTAAGTAAGACAACAGGAAAGTGTGTTGCATTGATTGACTCTTTCTTTAGTGAAATATTTCCCTGTAGCATGTGATCCTATTTGGTAACATTGTGCCCACAGTAGAACGTCTCTTACAATTGAAGTCAATTCTTTCAGACCTTGCTGCAGCTTTATCAACTTAGTTAAGTAATATTCTAAATCTTTTGTTGTCATCTCAACGACGGTCACAGCATCTTCAACAGGAGTACCCTCCATCTCAAGGAACTGACGTTTTTGCTCACCCATATGAAGCAACACCTCATTTGTTTGTTTGATCATGAGACTGCAGCAATTCAATCACATTTTCAGGCTCCACTCCTATTTCTAGTTCTCTTGCTCTATCAAATCTCCAGTTATTTTCTCCATCGAATTCTTGAACCCCTCCAAGTGGTCCATGAGGATTGGAATCAAATTCTTCCAAACAATTGTTAACATTGGTATTTTGATTTCCTCTCATGGATCACAAATGGTGAATCCTTTCCAGGAGGTTTTCAATTGATTTTGGCCAGATCCACAGAGGAGTCACTATCTATGGAAGTAATACTGTTATGAAATGTATTTCTTAAATAATAATATTTTGAAAGTTCAAATGACTCATTGATCCATGGGCTGCAGAATGCATACTGTGTTAGCAGGAATCAAAACAACATGAACCTCTCTGTACAACTCCATCAAACCTCTGGGATGACTAGGTGAATTATCAATGAGCAGCAATATTTTGAAAAGAATCGATTTTTTTCTAAATAGTACATCTCAACAGTGAGTTTAAAATATTGAGTAAACCATACTTTAAAACAGATATGCTGCCAACCAGGCTTGTTTTGTTTACGGAGCACCATCAGAGAACATTTATTATAATTCTTAAGGTATCTGTGATTTTTGAAAGGGCAAATGAGCATTGGCTTCAACTTGAAGTCATCAGCTGCATTAACCTCTAAAAAGAGAGTCAGTGTGTCCTTTGAAGCTTTAAATTCAGCCATTTATTTTCTTCTTTTTAGCCATAAGAGTCCTACATGGCATCTTATTCCACGGGAAGGCTGTTTTGTCTACACGGTAAATGTATTTAGTATAGTCACCTTCAATTCGTTTTTAAGCTAGATCATCCAGATAAACTTCTCTCAGTGTTCCATTAGCACCTGCTGCTTCACCTTGCACTGTTATTTTATGGAGAAAGTGTCTTTTCTTCAACCATATGAATCAACCTTTGCTAGATTCAAACTGGTTTGATCTTCTATGTAGAACTTTCCTGCTTTTGTCAGAAATTCAATGAACATATTGGGGGAGTATGTTCATTTCTGTGTTCCTTATATTTCATTCAGATGGCCAATGTATATTTCCCCCCACCAATTCTGCACAGTCTTTATTAGTTTTACAGGAAGACTTAAAACTGGATAGTGTAATTTCTCTGTGTTCTTTTTGCCTTTTTAACTTTTTTTGGTAATTCTAGGTCTTTTGTCTTCCCATATAAATTTTAAAATCAGCTTGTCTATATTGACAAAAGATTTTCCCACAGTTTTTTTTTTTAATTGAAGTGACTAGGATTACTCAGGACAATGTTCAGTCTTTCTTCATTAAATGACATTATAGGTGTAGGGTTTTGTGAATGCCATTTAATAGGTTAAGAAATTTTTATTTCTAGTTTGCTGTAATAATGTTTTAAATCATTAATGAACATAGAACTTCTTCAGATTATTTTTCTGCATCAGTTGATAAAATAGGGGATTCTTTTCAGACTATTAATATAATGGCTCTTATAGGTTGATTTTCAAGTATTGATCTGGCCATGCATTGCCTGGATACATTCTCCTTAGTTGTGGTTTTTCTCCTTTTTATGCATTGTTGGATTCAATTTGCAAATACATTTTTGAGGATTTTTGCACCTCTGTAAATGAGGGAAATTAGAATATAGTTTACTTTCTTGTTCTTGTTTTTCTTTTTCTTTGGTACTGTTTTTCTCTGGACTTGATATCAGGGTCATTCCTTTCTCTCTCTCTTTTTTTTTCTGAAATAAATTGTGTAAAATTGGTGTTATTTTTTCTTTAAATGTTTAGTAGAATTTGCCAGTTAAACTATATAGAACTTGAGATTTCTTTTCCAAAATTTTATTTTTTCAAAGTCAGTTTCTTGTGGTATTTATAGGAGCATAAATATTATCTCTTTCATCATCAGTCATTTTGAAATTTGCAGATTTAGAGGAATTGGTCCTTTTCAACTAAAATGTTGGATTTATGTTCATAGAGTTGTTCATATGTTGCCTTATTATCCATTTAATGTATGTAGGGTATATAATAATATGTTCTCTTTGATTTTTTTCATTGGTAATCTGTGCCTTCCAAAGGTTTGCCAATTTTGTTGATTTTTTCAAAATCAGTTTTTGTCATTACCGATATTCTCAATTGCCTTTGATTTTTCAATTCCATTGATTTTTGGCTTCTCTTATTCTTTTTTCTTGCTTCTACTTGCTTCATGTTAATTTTGCTCCTTTTTTTCTGGCTAGTTAAGGTGGAAATTTTTAGGTGTTTTTTCTTATTAAGCATTTAATGCTGTAAATTTTCTCCTATATTTAGCTCCATTTCATAAACTGTCACTGTATTTTCATTCAGTTTAAAATATTTTATAATTTATCTTGAAATTTTCTTTTTGACTCATATATTATTTAGAAGTGTGTTGTTACTTTTCAAGTGTTTAAGGGGAACTTTATGTGATTTTTCTGTTAATGTTTTCTGATGTATTTACAGAGAACATGCTGTGTATGGTTTTAATGACTTCAAGTGCATTGTTGTTAGTTTTATGACCCAGGATATGGTCTGTCCTGGGGAATATTCTAGGTGCATGTGAGTAGAATGTATATTCTGCTGTTGTTGGGCAGAGTAACCTATAAATGTCAATTAGATTCAGTTGACTTATGGAAATTTTCAGTTCTCAGTTCTTGCTGGCACTTTATCTGTGTGTTCTATCTGTTACCAAGAGAGAAGTATTGAAGTCTTACACTATATTTGTAGCTTTGTCTATTTCTATTTTCAGTGTTTTTGAATTTAGACTTATGGATTTCGCTCTGATTTTTGTGCATACACAATTAAGATGGTTATGTCTTCTTGGCGACTTGACCATAGTGAAATGGTATCTTTTTAATGTACTTTCCTGTGCAATCGAGATTTTTTTTTCTGTTCTTTATATGCTGAGTAATTTTTTATTTTATTTTGGACATTTTATTGTTACTGATCTTTGGGATGTTATTTTTCTGGCTGGAAACCTGTGGCTGCTGGTGCCTTTGTCCAAGTTTGGCTAGGACCCGCTGGGCTCGTTCTGCCCTCTTGGCCTAGCAGGCTGCATTCAGCTCATGCCGCTGAGCTGGATCTCATGCCTCCAAGGGAGACTGTAAATCGTGGCGGTGGGGAGTGGTGAGGGGTGTGTGAGCAAGTGTGGGGTTGGACCACTGTGCTTTCAGACATGCCAGCTGCTGCAGTGGGGTGGGCAGCTCCAGGTGCTGGCATAGGTGCCAGCTCTGCAAGAGGCTGTGGCTGGACCAGGCACACTGTAAGCAGCTTCCCTGGCTGGCAGTGGAAAATGTGGGGGCACCTGGAAGCTTGGAGATGCCAGAAATTGCAGGGCACAAAAGAGGGAGTCACAGGCATGGCCTGGCATGTGGAGCTCCCAGATTTGGGCTCCTGGAAGGTCCACAGCTCTCCTCTCCTCTTTGCAATGTGGTGAGCCAGGAGCATGTTTCAGCCCTGTTTGTGTTACAGCTCTTTTAGCCTTGCCATTTGGTGGGTCTGAGTTCTTGTCCTGCAACCAGGAAGAATGAGGTATACAGACAAGTGAAGGGTGAACAAGACAAAGAGGAGTTTTATTGAGCCATAGAACAGCTCAGTCTCCCACAGGAGGAAGCTCTTTAGCTCCTAGCAGAGAGTGTAGCTCCTCTCTGCAGACAGATTTTCCCATGCATTCACCTGTAGAAGAGAGGGTAGATCCTCTCTATAGCTAGTCATCTCATTGTCTGCTTAGCTGTGGCTGAGGCTGGGGCTTTTATGGGCCTCAAGGGAAGAAAATATGCACCAATTGGTCCATGATGGCCATGGGTGAGTCCGGAAAAGCCACCACAATTCCCACTTTAGTCTGTAGGACTGGCAGCCTGGCCTGAAGGTGGGGCCTCACCAGGGTCCCACACCCTTTTGTTCAGGAGCCCGCCTGCCTCCTGCTTCCATCCATGGGCCCAGGCTACTCTTACCAAGGGGCACTTATAGGCCAATGCCAAGCTGCCCCAAGCCTCTGTTGACTCCCCCACCCATTCTTCAATGCCCAAAGTATGGAGCAGGCCAAAGTGGCAAGGGGATAATGTGTCAGCATTGCTCTGGGTGTACACACACCTGGCTGGGCTCTGACAGCACCTATACTTGGCACTTATACTTGGCCCTAAACCCACTGCAGGATCAGAGCAGGCACTGGGAATGGGGAAAGGCCAGGAAGTGAAAGCAGGCACCACCAAAGGGGCATGGGGGCCTTTCCGAGCCCCTGAGGGTACAGAATCCAGAGATGCCTGGTACCTGCACATGGGAGGGTAGGGCTCCTGCCCACGTGGTGGAGCATGCAGGCAGCTCCAGCCATTCCTCCTGGCAACCGGAGTTGAGGGCTCCAGGTCCTCACTGGGCCCCTATCTGCCCACTCCTCTGTGCCTGACCATGCTGCTACCCCGCTGGCATGTGGCTTGGCCTGGCCCTATCATGGTTGCTTGAGGGTGTGTGGCACCATCCCAGGCCCAGCTCCACCTCCTCCCTGTGTCCTTCCCGCAGCAGTGTCAGGCGAGAGTGGTGACACAGGGTCAAATCCCAAGCCACTGATTTTGTAGCTCTGAGCCTCTGGTAGGTCTCACCTGGCCGTGTGAGGGTGGGGGTGGTGCATTCGGCTGTGCAGTCGGCTGCCTTGGGTATGCGGGGCACAGGGGACCCACCACTGCCACTGTTACTGCTTCAGTTGCTCCTGCTGCCTTGCTCACATCTGCTTGCTACAGCCAGTGCTGAGGCAGCAGCTGTTCTGGATGGTCCACAGCTGCCATCATTATTACATGAGACTCTGGGTCTTATTTAAATGCTGTGGAAACTGTTGATATTTATGTTTTTACTGGTCAGTTAAGCTGGTTAGGTTTAGGGCACAGCTTTCAACCTGCCTTCTGTAGGTTATAGTTCTGATGTCAGATAAGTTTTCAAGTCTTCACAGTGTTACTTGAATCTGTTTCTTGTGTGTACCTTGCAGGGGCCAGCTTGGGTCCTGGGTGGTGGACTATCTGTGGACTCACTTCTCTAGGTTTTTCATGTGCTGAATAGGATCAAGTCTACATATATGCAGCTGTAGATGAGCCCAGGTGTTTATTAAAAAGTTTGTGGTTACTTTCTCAAGATTTTCTCTGTAATTATTCTCCAGAATTTTCAGTTGTCTGAGCCTTCTTTTTCCCCCAAGCAGATTGCTGAGACTTCAGTGACCACTCTCTACCATGACCTTCTGTTGCTGTGCCAGCACCCAGGACTAAGTGTTGGGAGGGCAGAGAAAAAACAAACAAAGTTAGTTCCACCTTCTTGGAACCCCAGCGTGTTGAGTTCCACCCAGGATATACTGGAGGGAAAAAGTTCAAACTCGCCATTGGATTAGTGGTATTTTGAATTCTGGTCTTCTTCTCTACTCTTCGGTATACTGTTTACTTTTCAAAGTCTTCAAATAGCTGGTCCTTGCAGTCTTTCTGGGTTTTGTAGCTGTATTCAGTGAGAGTCATGGTGGAGGGTGATCACTCTCATCTAATCTGGTGTTGGAAATTTTATTCCATTTTCTTAAAGTCTTCATTATAATGAGATTGTTCCATCAGTGAGATTTAAATTAACACTTAGTGCCAGGCATGGTGGCTCATGCTTATATTCTCAACAACTCAGGAGGCTGAGGCAGGAGAATTGCTGGAGGTCAGGAATTCAAGACCAGCCTGTTCAACATTGCAAGACCAGCCTGTTCAACACTGCAAGACTAAAAAATAAAATAATTAAGCAAGTGTGATGGCATGTGCCTGTAATTCCAGCTACTCAGGAGCCTGTGGCCGGAGGATTGATTGATTCTAGGAGTTGAAGGCTACAGTGAGCTATGATCATGTCACTACACTCCAGCCTGGGTGATAAAGTGAGACCTGAATCCTTAGATAAACACACACACACACACGCACGCACACACACACACACAGAGCAAACACTGTTATGACTGAAACATGTCAGAATGCAAAAGCAAGAACACCTCTATTTAATAACTTTAATATAAATTTGGAGAAATGATGAGAGACAGTTGCTTGAATTTCTTACAGACTGTTTGAAATTGTTAATGTTAATTACTTAAAGTGATTTTATTACACTGTAGAGTAAAAAAAAAACAACTTTATTGCTGAATGAAACTGTATAGATAATACTTTAATTATGTTTCATTTGTATTTCAATACTCTGGCCTAGAATCAGTATTTTTTTCTATTTTCTATAGAAAATAATAAAACTCTATTTCTCTGAATCTGTACAAAGATGATGACCTTTGAGTTGGATGCACAGTCAGATGATTTGCTTTTAAACCAGATATGCAAAAAGAGGCAATGATCTATATGGCTTTAGTAAGGGAAAATAACCTGTTGAACTATTTCTTTCACTATATGTTCAAGAGAGTACTTAGGGAGAAAGAGATTAATTCATTTTTAATGCTAGGAAAATACAGTCATTAAAAAGCAGATAATATAAAATGCCAGAAATGCTTTTAACGTTACAAGAAGTGCACTTCTTTCTGAAATAGCTTGCTACTTTTGGAGATCTAGATAGGCTGAGGTATTAAATATTAAAATAGAGGTTGCTTTATAAAATGCAGTGTTTCTTATCAGAAAAAAAATTTGAACAAGGATTTCTGTTGTATAATTCATGACATTGCTAATAAGATAGTCTAGGAGAATTATTTGTTATGCTTTAGAGAATGACTGGGATTCTTTTTTTATGAAAGAATATTCCCTTGTTCACGTCCTCTTATGTATATATGAGTACTGTTAAACTATATGGGATAGTCACCTGGCTGATTTTTTCATATCAGTATGGTTCCCTATATTTTATGGGAAAAATCCATCCAAATAAGAATATTAATGTGAATTTTTCTATCTTCAACAGTATAGTAAATCAGCAGCACATTTTAAACCATAGATGTAGCAGGAAAATAAGCTTTGGAAGGACATCCCTCTGAACATTTTTATTCTGATTTTCTGAAGTAGAAATGAGTATGACTTGCTATTCTTGTGTGTGTGTGTGTGTGTACAGGAATAGCAAATATATATATATATATATATATATATATATATATATATATATATATATATAGTGTGTCCGTGTGTTTGTGCAACTATATAATGTAAAGGTAGCCACTGGTCTTCAAAAGAATGCTCCTTTCTTGACTGGTCTCCAGTCATAATCATCCATTGGCATGTGGATGACTTTATTTTTAGTTATTCATTGGCATGTGAGTAGCTTTTTTATGGTAGGAACAAGCAATGAAAAGTTGACCAATCTCTTTCAAGTAACAGTCCAATTGCATTGTTCTGTGTGCCACCTCAGTTCATCAATAAACACTACTTACATAAATGTTATCCATAAGTTTTTGCTATATCATACATGAATTATTTGAGTGGGTGGAGTTCTTAATACATAATTGTTGATTACTGTGATTTCTAAACGTTCTAAGTTTCTATAACTAAATAGCTAGCATGTAAAAAGTAGAAGTAATTTTTCAAGGCATGTGGGTTAGTGCCTTTGCTTTACGATCTTCTGCACTTAAAACTATTTATCCAGTATTGAATGACTATTTTTAAAGATGGCAGACCTTTTCTTTTGGTTTTGTATTTTGTAAATAAAATATCGGGGTGTATAAACATGATTAAAATGCACTATATACAAATATTAATATGTGACTATGAAACATGATTATTTTCTTGAAGCCTATTCCAATAATTTAGGGAAAAATTTTTGAATCTAAATATTTTCCTGTTAACATTATGTTAAAATCCACTTAATAACATTATGTTATAATCCACTTTCTCAATAAGCTGATATCAATGTTCATTGTTCTATAATAGGTATAAGGACCACATGTAGATATTCTGAGGAAAGTTTTGATGAAAAATACCTCATTTTTTTCTCTGACTAGTTATAAATATTTTTAAAGAATGGGTGATCCATTCCCAGTGGTTTCATATTTAACACTATTTATATTTAAATTTTTATTTATGAAATACAAAATTGATATTTTAGAGTATTCCAGATTTTAAAATATTAATCTAATTTAGGAAGAAAAAACAAGTTTTTACAAATTCGTAGAATTAAAGACAATTTTTGTTAATTCGAATTGTGTACTTAGAATTCTTAAAGCATGTCAACTGTTGTTTCCATCAACGGGAGAAAGGATTCTGCTTGGCTTTATGTATGTTAGAGCTGCCTTCGAATGCTAGAGGCATTGCTCTAGACTTTTTCTTTTGCAACTTTCCTCCAGTTTCGGCTGATAGTAACATTTTTATGATATTTAAACAAGTTTTCATGCTTCCAAAGAAAACTGAAGAGAATGACTGAATTAGATCTTCAAATAGTTTAGGGAACTGTCAAAACTCAGTTAATTTAATGATCATAAGCAAACAGTTCACAAGGAAATAGTTTATTTTCTTTAAAAAAGAAGGATGTAATCAGAGACATATTTGGAAATGTGCAGATAATTTGTGGAACTGAGACTTGGTACTCTTTTAAGGATAATTCTTATATATTGAGCTGAGAGTACACATATAAGTAAAACTGACTGCATAAAATTATTTTTTTTTCTCCAAGGAGGCTAATATTTGAGAGTTCCCTTAATTACTGCTTCCTTAACTATTTGTTTCTTATGCACAGAGTGAGTACAGACTTAACAGCAGGTGTTCTTTTTAATATAAGAACAAATGTATCAAGCCTTTTAATCCTAACATAGTACCATATATAAGCTGCTTATTTAGAGTTATTAATATACAAGATATTTAGTGATACTTGCATTATCTTTTTGTACTTTTTTTTTCTTTTTACATCTTTTTAAATGGAGAGTTTTAGGATTAAACCTGGTCAAGAAATGACTGCTCTCTTTAGAAAATTCAGCCTGGAAATCATAGTTAAAACTAAAAATGTTAGATGCCCAGGCTTAGCGTTTTAATCTATGATTTATAACATAGTTCTAGTCTCCAGTGAAAATAGTTATTAATAAGACATGGCCCAGGTCTTACAGGCAATGGTTTAGTTCTTCTCCTTAGGCCAAATAATGCCTAAATGTGCTTGGGAAGTACAGGTTGAATAAATGACTATCTCAAATCTCCATTTACTAATTGGTCTGATACAGAGTAGATTTCTCAGAATGTCTTTACTAGACAGTATAGTTTCTCGTGAACTGTACCTGTGTAAATGCCACCCTAACATCAACAAGTGGCACCAAGACAGGTATAGTTTACCATAAAAAATTCCTGAAATTATCATGACTGTATAAGTAAATTCTGGAAATGAGGTGTAGTTGTTTCAAATACGTCCTCCTTCTTCAGAGTATTTATCTGAATCTTCTGGATCCATAGCACATGAAGCAGAATTTCAGAGTGAGATCACCTGGTTTTGGCTCGGGGACCAATGTGATAACTGTTAAGGCAGTGATGATGTGAGGGACATGTGACTAGTAAACAAACCTTAGGGAAATCATGTTTCATCCCTATGAAATGGTCCAGTCAGAATATGATATGTCTCTATGAAGTGTACCTGAACTTTGGAAGAGAACCTTCCAAACTTACCAAAACTACACACCCCACCTATTCTACTGGTACTTTAAAGGACAAATAATACTGTCAGAAGTAATCTTGGAAATACCTCTAAAGACTACCATGTCATAGGCATGTTGGACCTTTTAAGAGAGAGGGAGATATTTACAAAGTCCTATAGCTGGCTACATGGGTGTAATCAGAAAGTGAAATTTTCCTTGCAGACTGTAGCTTAAATTACTGGTGTGAACAAACCATAAAAAATTGTTTGCTTGGAAGCTAGTTGAACCAGATGACATCTAGACTTTGAAGGACAGGCCTTGCAACCAGAATAAAGCTACATCTTTTTAAAAAGGAGCACACCTGCTTGGAAGATGGGTTGAATAGCATTATGTGTGGGGAAACTGTTACCAATTCAAAAAATGTGAATTTAGCAGTCCATGGGTAGTTCCTATAAAGGAACTAAGAACCAGGATCCAAAAACTATAGACTTAAATTTGAAAGTTAAGCTCGATTTGACAATTGTACAAGTATAAAAGTTCTGAGCTTGGAAGCAAATTTATAAGCAAAAAGGCTAAGCAACATCAAGCATGATAGGTGTTTTGAAATATTCATAGGGAGAGCATAAAAGGATTATATGCAGCTACAAAAGACACAAACAAGATCTGAGAAGTTCAAGTTAGGAGAACTATCTAACAGTTAGCACTGTTCAACACTGGATGGAGGGCTGGATGCAGTGGTTCATGCCTGTAATCCCAGTACTTTGGGAGACCGAGGCGGGCAGATCACCTGAGGTCAGGAGTTCGAGACTAGCCAGGCCAACATGGTGAGACCCCCATCTCTACTAAAAATACAAAAATTAGCCAGGCGTGGTGGCACGTGCCTGAATCCCAGCTACTCTGAAGGTGGAGGTAGAACAATCGCTTGAACCCGGGAGGCAGAGGTAGCAGTGAGCCAAGATCATGCCATTGCATTCCAGCCTGGCTGACAGAGGAAGACTCCATCTCAAAAATAAATAAATTAAATTAAATTAAATTAAAATGGGATGAAGAATCCCATAAGAAAGAGAGTTCTCCATCATTGGCGATTAAACTCTTGCATCACTGGGAAGTTGGGGAGGGATAGTTAGTGTCAAAAGATAGAAGATTTAATTCAGAAAACATTTATTGATCATCTACTTTGTACTCTGATCTACATTACCTTTAGGATCACTTGCCGTCAGCAGTTTTGTGATTTGGGGATCATCATAAGGGAGAGTTAATGTGAAAGGCTGAAAACTCAATGAGTAATTATACAGTGTAGTCTTCTGGATTACAACAATTATTTATTTCTCACGGAGAGTGAGACAGTTACAGCCCTGACCATACCTCTATGGTTTAATTTATTCTGGAAACAAAGGAGATATGCATATATAAAGGGGAATTTGTGAACTCATTGCTGGGAAATGGAATTTACAACAAAGGCAAGATAAGGGTTGCATTTTAGAAACATTGATAAGTGAATGTCAAATCACACATTTCTTATGAGACAATTTGGTTACTTTGGCAACATAGACATTATTCTTTATTTCTGAATAATGTTTCAGTGTTTCTTTCATTCCCACCTGTGGCTTTTGTCTCTGTGTCTCCAAGGAACATTCATGCTTAAATGAAAACTAATTAACATTTTAAACTGTAATATACACATTGATTTAGGGGAAGTATGTTTCTTTAATATTGCTCTCAGTGCATTGTAGAAAAACATCCTGGTGATTCTTTTACTTATGTTTCTTTAAATGGTAACTGAAATTAAATTAAAAAGTCCTAGTTATATTTCTGTTTTCCAGTGGTTGAAATAGATGAAATATAAGCTTGATACTATAAACAGAAGTTTTGCAGCACAATTATTTATTTTGCTGTTTTATGAGACTAAAAACCAGGTATGGGGACAAGAACATGTGACTTTTGAAAAAATAACAGCTTGGTCGAGATATGATTTACACACAATAAAGTTCATCATCTTAACTATACAGTACTGTGGTTTTAGTATATTCATAAAGTTGTGCTTTGATCACCACTATCTAATTCCAGAACATATTAATATCACTTCCAAAGAAGCCCCATATCCACTGGAGGTCACTCCCCATTGCCCTGGTTCCCTATCCCTTGGCAACTGCTAATCTACCTTCCGTCTTTATGGCTTTGTCTATTCTGCACATTTCATATTAATGTACACTTTTTTACTTAACATAATATGTTCAAGGTTCATTATGCTGTAGCACATGGAAGAACACCATTCCTTTTTATTGCCTAATAGTGACCATGCCACTTTTTATCTGTTTATCACTGGATAGACATTTGAATTGTTTCTGCTCTTTGCATATTATGGCTAATGCTACTATGAACATTTGTTTACATGTTTTTATGTGAGGGACATATGTCTTCATTTTTGCTGGGTGAATACCTAGGAGTGGATAATATGGTAATTCCATATTTGACTGTTTGAGAAAAATCCAGATTGTTTCCAGAAGCATCTGTGGCATTTTTCAGTGCTACTAGCAATGTATGAGCGTTCCAATTCTCCACATCCTCAACAATACTTGCTATTTATCCCTTTGATTATAGTCATCACGGTGTTCTAAAGTGGTATCTCATTGTGGTTTTGGTTTGTATTTTCCTGATGGCTAATGATTTTGAGCACTAGCTCTTTGTAGGAGCTAACTGATTGTATATCTCTTTTGAAATGTCTGTTCAGATCTCTTGCTCATTTTTAAATTAGGTGATTCATCTTTTTATTGGTATGTTGTAAGGAGTATTTATATATTTGGAAAATGAACCGTTTATATAATTTGCAAATATGTTCTCCCATTTTGTGTGTTATCTTTTCACTTTCTTGACGGTGTCCTTTAATACTCAAAATTTTTGAAATTTTGATGAAATCTTTGATTTATCTTTTTTTTTTTTTTGTCACTTGTGTGTTTAGTGTTATAGCTAAGGATCCAAGATCATGGATCTTTACTCTTAGGTTTTATTATATGAGTTTTTATCGTTTTAGCTCTACATTTAGGTCTCGGATCCTACAATCTTATTTTTTGGTGATAATTTTTGTATATTTTGTGAAGCAGGGATACAACTTCATTCTTTTATATGTGGATATTTAGTTATGCCAGAATCATTTGTTGAATACACTGTCATTTTCTTCATTGAATGGCCATGCCACCCTTGGCCATATGGATAAGGACTTATTTCTGGACTCTCAACTCTATTATGTTATCCTCTGTTTATCCTCATGCTAATAGTACATTGTCTTGGTTACTGCCATTTTGTATTAAGAATTAAAATTGAGAAGTGCGTCCTGAAAATTTGTTCTTCTTTTACAAGATCATTTTGACTATTTGCATTCCTTTGCATTTCCAAATGAATTTTAGAATGAGCTTGTCAATTTTTGTGAAGGACAGCTGGGATTTTTGACAGAAATTTTATTCAGTCTTTGGATCAATATTGGAGTGTTGCCACCTTAGCACTATTAAGTCTTGTGATCCATGAATATGATATATCTTTTCACTTATTGAGATCTTTAATTTAGTTCAATAATATGTTGTAATTTTCAGCATAGACCTGTTATACTTACTTTGTTACATTTATTCCTATTTTTTCTTAATTTTGTTTTCAGGTTGTTCATTGTTAGTGTATAGAAATACAAGTGCTTCTGTTTACAATAGCAAAGCCTTGGAAGCAACCCATGTGACCATCAATGATAGACTAGATAAAGAAAATGTGGCACATAAGCACCATGGAATACTGTGCAGCCATAAAAAAGGATGGGTTCATGTCTTTTGCAGGGACATGGATGAAGCTGGAAACTATCATTCTCAGCAAACTGACACAAGAATAGAAAACCAAACACCACATGTTCTCATTCATAAGTGGGTGTTGAACAATGAGAACACATGGATACAGGGAGGGGAACATCCCACACTGGGGTCTGTTGGGGGGTGGGTGACTAGGGGAGGAATAGCAGGGGGTGGGAAAATTGGGGAGGGATAACATTAGGAGAAACACCTAATGTAGGTGATGGGGAGATGGAGGCAGCAAACTACCATAGCATGTGTGTACCTACGTAACAATCCTGCTAGATCTGCACATATACTCTTAATTGCCCTTCTGAGAGTCTAATTAAAAATAAGAATTAATTCATTAAAGATAAAATGCCAACTAATGGGTTGTTTCTCCTACATTTTACTACAGTTAATTTGAGAATCTGTTCATAGAAGATCCTAATATATAACACAATGCAGTTTATATTAATCAAATCAAAAGTAATCTATCATAAAGAAATAAAGTTAAATTTAGAGGTATACTAGTTGCATTCTACTTAATTCACAGGCCTAAATTAATGGCTAAGAAATCTCTTACTCAGGAATAAAAAGCAAAACCACATAAAATAAAAGAAACAAAAGCACCAGGTGGCATGGAGTGTTTGAAATATGCTGAGATTCATATATTTTATACTTTATTATAGGAAATTATAGACCCCAAACTGAAATGTGTGAATCAAAGGGTCGTGCAGCAAGTGTGTTTGTAATAATCAGAGTATTTCTTTTTATTTTGCTCAATTTAAGATATAGAGGCTTTCTAAATCTATTTAAGATGCCTTTGTCATGTGCATTTTTCAGGCATGCTTTGTTGCCACTAATTCTGCTAGTGTTTTAGAATTCAAGAGTGCATAGCAGGTTTTCCTTAGGAGGCCACAGATGTGACCAAGAGCCTAAGGTATTGGCTTAGTGATACCCATGACAGACAGGCACTCATCCTGATAGCCAGTTGGAGATTTTCAGATGTTAATTACTTCATACATGTTAGAATACTGGCAATTATTTTATTAAATATTTCTTTAGCGCATAATCTTCATTTTCATTTTAGCAAGGGCATTGAAACATATGTATAGGTTGATTTATCATAATTAAATCTTCGAGTTCCACCTTTCACCAATGTATCATTTTATTAGAAATTGGACAAAAACGTTAGGCTCTTAATTAAGTCAATATACTGTTTTAAGAAATCACTGTGCTTTTTTAGTTAACTGATATGATCACTATTGTGAAACATATCAGTCAATAACTATATAGCAAAGGTACTTTAAACTAGGAAAGTAGTAACTGGTTTGATGTAATTTATGTTGTAAAAAGTAGTAAATCATGAGTTATATAGAAATTAGAATGTTAATTTTCTAATTTTTACCAATATCTGATAATTTCTATCCATACATTCATCTATCCAATTATATATAAGAAACTTTCAATAATAAACTTCTAATTTATTTGCAGGATTTATGCTATCCTGGAATAATTCTAACTTGAAATTATGATATTTTAAAATTAAATTGCCATTCCCTGATTTGTTAACATATGTGTTTGTAGTGTAAGTAATAAAAAGAGCCCTAAAATAATGTTTGGTCATATATGGGTTTATGTTTTAATGAATCATTTGACGATAAGAATGCAGCTCATGGTGGAAACAGTGTTTCTCAATGGTGGCAGCTGCGTTGTGGTATTGGCCCACAGAAGGTTGTTTGAGTTGTCAGTGTGACTAAAATCATATTAGACCACATTTCTTCCTAACATAACTAATGCTGGAATCACTTACTTGGAAATTAGTTACATAATGTATGCACTGTATTTGAATGTCGCAAGGCTTACTTGTGCAGAAAAGAGAATACTCAACCAAAATGTATTCTTTACAGTTGGTTTTGAATCGTTTAACTGTTTTACTTGTTTAAACTCTTATAGCAAATTGGTTTTAACTTAATCCTGGAAAAAGATGCACTTTTTCCCAAAAAGCATTAAAATTTTGTAAATATTTCAGAAAATGTGGTGCTCATGGATCCAGGGTGTGTTATCTCCTTCACCATCTGCCATAGCAACATTTTTGCTGGTTATTCTCTCACTACTTGATGTAAAATGTAGTTCCTTCTGTACATCATCATCCTTGTTTTAATAACAGGTATCATTTTTTCCACAGGATATTTTCATCACTTTAGGAAGTGGAACTGCTTGTAGTTCTCTAAGAATCTATAATTAATTGTTGTCAAACAGGCACCCTAGGTAAAGTAAATATGTCAGTACACCTTATGCAAATTATCTCACTGGAATTTGTTTGTAATCTCACAGAAATCGATTTGACAAAAGGCTGTATATTCTGAAAAAATTTTCTCTCTAATTCTGAGTATACTATGACCATCTTTGGGAAATATTAAAACTTTCTGCTTAGAATAATATACACAAGTTTTTCTATGTTAAGATAATATTTCCTTGCATATTATCATCGTCATTTTCTCTTTTTTGCAGGTTTTATATTACTAGTTATATTTTTTGGAATTACCATTGTATTTAAAAATACATTTGAATCTTTGTCTTTGAAAATGAAGTCAAACTTGAAATATTACTTAATTTCTTGAAGTCTATTTAATTGAAAGTATGTATATAATAAATGATAATGAACTATAGATAATTATAGCTTAGTCACTCAAATATTGCTTGAGGCTGGGAATTCTGTGTTAGCAGTGACTATTGCTGTGACAGAAATATTAGGGAAATGTACTTTGATTTTAAAACATTCATCAATATTTAAGAAATACTCATTGTGCATTACTCTCAAAGATCTAATGAATTTGTAAAGTTACTCTTCAATAAATAAATGAATTAAAATATACATACAGCATTTGTAATAAACACAAATTAACTTATAGTTTAGCAAGTCAGGAATTATTAAATAGCAATATGGTAAAGGCAAAAAGGTATTTACAGCTTGATGTGATAACACAAAGAAGGAGCATGAACCCCCTGGAGTTGTTCTACCAGGAGAAGAACAGTAATGGAAGGCTTTTTAAAGGAGTTTATTGTTAGACTAAGTTATCAATGATGACTAAGATTAACCAAGTAAAGGATTTCTGGGAAGAGAAAGAAGGACATTCTAGCAGAGAGAGAAGTCCACGGGCATGAAAGCGCAGGTGGGAAAAAAAGCTTCTCTGGGACAGGCAGTGTCATCATAAGATTTTATTCTAGCCAAAAGCATAATCCAGACAAATTTAGGGATCAGTATACTCATTCTGATAGCTCATGTTAGATAGAGTTGGGTAGGATGCCATGAGATAGGATGACCAGTCAGGAATCGTGGTAAGGGACAGATTTCAGGCTCTTGAGAAGATGGGAAATATTACGTGACCATTCACCTCAGATGCTAGACATAGTCTTGTTTACGCTATTTACTTTATTTCATTTTTAATAACTCTCTCTGTAGTCCTTTAACTTCCCAAAGTTTTGATTTGGTTGGTAATTACATGGTTACCTTGGACATGTTCCAAACATGTTTAGGAAGAAGTGTGGTTGAATGTTGAGAAAGCAGAATGACCCTCAGATTCCTCGTGCAATCCACCAGGTAGGCAGTGATGTCACTAGTGGAAACAGAGGTGACAAGAAAAGGCAGTTTGATGGAGTTCAGGCAGGAGGTGGGGTAAAGTGCTGGTTAGTTTATTCTTGTACCTGTTGTACCTGCCAGGATTGAGATTTTGGCAGTTCTTCATATATTTGTCCAGATAATGATGGGGTATATGATTCGGAAGCTCAGGGAAGAGATCTGGAATGGAATTCACACTTAGGGGAGATTATTGTATAGGCAAAATCATTATAACCTCTGTTATCTTTCTTGGATAAACTGGGAATTAAGAAGAGAAAATGACTAAATATGGAAATCTGGGAAATATGTACACGTTAGGGTAGGTAGAGGAAGAATAGGCATAAAAGGCAGAGAAAATAATAAACCAAGCAAGAAAATTGTTGCATGAATATGGCCAAGAAAGATAATTTCAAAGATAAAGATATCCCTCAGTGTAGTTCAGAAATGCAGTAAGAAAAGAATCTAAAGTAATCTTTGGGACGTGACGATAATGTGGTCTTGGTGGCTCAACAGAAATAATTTCAGTTGGGTAGAAATGAACTCAGGAGAGAATGGGAGGTCAGCAAATGTCACAGTGAAGATTGTATTCTGAGGAATTATACATGACAAGGAAAAGACATGTAGCTCCAAATGTTTGTGGCCTGCAGTGGTCAAGGAAGATTTTATTTTTAAGAAACATAAATATTTTTATAGATTCATATTTCCAAAACTGTGTTTTGAATAATGTAACAGGTAATACATGAAGAATTTATTTTCTAATAAATGAAGTCTTAAAAACTCTGCATTCAATTAAGTAAAAGAGATTTCTGAGTATCCATTTGTTTCTGAGCAGCCATTAATGTGCTAATACACATTGTTTATATCCAAAATAGAAAATATAATATGCAGTGATTTCTAAACATATTTGGCAACTGACTGCTGTTTAAAAAAACCAAAAAACTATTAACTCCATAGTATAAGAGACCATCTCAAAGTCAAGCATACCCTGGTGTGATGAAAATAATATCCACACTTACAGCAGGGCTGATACTCAGCAGTTTGCTCACTCCCTTATTCATCGTTTGTGGCCAGCGGCCATTCTAACTTATCTAAAATATCTTGACTGTCATTTTCATAACATCACAGTCCAAATATGAGGATTGAAAGAGCTCATTATGCAAGATTCTTTTTAACTTTTATTTTAAGTTCGGGGATATACGTACAGGTTTGCTACATAGGTAAACATATGTCATAAGGGTTTGTTGTACAGACTGTTTCATCACCAAGGTATTAAGCCTAGTTATTTTTCCTCATCTTCTCCCTCCTCCCAGCCTCTATCTCAGGCCCCAGTATGTATTTTTCTCCTCTATGTGTTCATTAACATAGTGCCTGCTAGTAAACATGTTGTTAATGATTTCTTAATATTTTGTTGTTATTATCTGAATAAATACCTTTAAGAAACCCTTGAGTAACATGGGTGTAGAATTATATTTGGAGGAGGAACGAGAGGGTAAGGAAGAGTCAGAAAGTTGAAAAAGAAGAGTTCTTGAATTGAGGTTTGGTCATGTATCTTCCCTGTCCACACCCCTTGTTGCTTTTCCTTGACCACATCATTTGTATTAGAGCACTGTGCTGTTCAGGAAAGAAGTAGGATGGCATTTAAAAACATGATATTTTTCTTTGTTCATTTTGTAGAGACAGTAACATGTGAAATCCGCATGTTCTAGGGGAAACGATAGTAGTCACTTAAACTTATCAAAACCAATTAAAATTAAAATTGCTTTGAATCTATTTTATTTACTGAACATTTTAGAGACAAAATACTACCATGTGTCTTTTCTACATCCTCACACTGCCAAGGCTTTTGCAAGTTAAACAATAAAAATAAATAAATTATAAACAAAATATAAAATATATGTTATATATCTACATATACATGCACATCTAAAATATATGTTATGTATCTAGCTATACACATGCACAGTAAATATAAACAAATTATAAACAAAATATAAAATATATGTTATGTATCTACATATACACACACACTATTTTTAATCCATGTTTTGAAGTTGTTCCACTGTTATTATTTCTTAACAAAATTTGGTGTTAAAAGTTTTAAAGACTAGAGTTTACATTCAACACTGCTTTATAAAGACAGACAAACTACTGCATTGGGGAAGCATATAGATTTTGAAGCCAGACTGTCTTGCTCTGCCACTTACAAGCTCTGTGACCTTGGGCAACTTACTTAATCTCTGTGCTTCAGCTTCCTCATCTGTAAAAACTGGTGGTAATTTAGAACCTATTCTATACAGTTATGAAGATTTAATAAGTTAATATTTGTAAAGTACTTTAAAATGTGCCTGACACAGAGGACTTATTTTATAAATAGTCTGTGTTAAACATAATAAATACAAGACTGAGTCTGCTAGGAAGAAAAATACAGATGTATCATTTTTTTTCCTTCCTGATCTAAACATTGCTAAACAATTGGAGAATTATTAACACCTACTCAAGTTGAATATCTTGTCAACCTGCTTTCGATGTGTTAATCCCAGGAAGGCTGCAATGGCTTATGAGATGATGACACTGATGCCATCATGCTGCTTCAGCCTGACTCTCTGTGGTTGATTCTGTCTATATCACTTTATGAGGAAAAGATTAAAACAACAAAAGTCTAGATTTTTTCCTCAGGTTGCATGAAAGTATAATGTTTTACTTTCATGTTGGATCAGATAGTAGCCGAGAGCACCTACATTCATGCAGTGTCCTGATTGCTCATGTGAAAGCTAAAGTGACACCACTTTCTTTATCATTAGGTGATGAGACTTGTCACCCCGCTTTATGAACAGCAAATTCTTAGCTCAGGAAGCAGCCAGGGGCAGGTCACAAAATAAAGGATTACAGAGCAAAGATAGTGAAATAGAAGCATCAGCACTGCTTACTGTATTTAACTCAAAGACGGTGAGATCTGCCTGGGAAGCTAATACTACTTAACTGTGTTTGGGCAAAAAGCCACAAGGAAATTGTATTTCAAAGAGGGAAGGTCTGGCATTCCATATGCTGGGTAATCCTGGTCAGTTAACAGGGATGTATGGCCATTTAACACAGAAAATAGAAGGCTAAATTTAAGAGAAACTTTAATGTGAAAGAACACAATGTTGATACAGTTTGAAGCTGAAGGGCAATTGATAACATGTCAGGTCTTTAAATTATTCTAGTTAAAATAGTTGAGAAACGGAACTGGCATCTTTGACTGTGGACCAAGTCTCACACAAACTTAATTTGCACTCTCCATTAACTGAACCATAGAACCAGTAATGATGATCATGACAAATAAATAAATAAAAGGCATGTCAGAAGCCCCCTTAGTGTTCCAGAGAGCCAGGGCTGTCCTTGGGGAAATCCTGTAGTTCAAATCAGCTTCTGCCTAAAGAAGGTATATTGGAAGGTAAGATGCAAGTAAACCTATTGTCTGAGATGTGTTGGGGTAGACTGTGCCCAAATATTTATAACTTTGTAGTAATGGTTAGAAAGAAGGGTGTCATCTCTTCCTGCACTCGTAATGCTTTCTTGAGTCACTGAAAAGCTTAGGCCAGTTGTCCCACATGGCCTTACCTTAAAGATAGCTTCAGGCGGAAGCAGTGACTCATGCCTGTAATGCCAGCACTTTGGGAGGCCAAGGTGGGTGGATCACAAGGTCAGGAGTTTGAGACCAGCCTGGCCAATATGGTGAAACCCCATCTACTAAAAATACAAAAGTTAGCCAGGCATGCTGGCAGGCACCTATAGCCCCAGTATTCGGGAGGCTGAGGCAGGAGACTCCCTTGAACTCAGGAGGCAGAGGTTGTGGTGAGCTGAGATTACCCCTCTGCACTCCAACCTAGGTGAAAGAGCAAGACTGTTTCAAAAAGAAAAACAAAGTTAGCTTCAAGGCATGGAATACCATATGCTGGCTGCCAAGTTTCTTCCAAATTTGCCAATTGGTTTCTCCTGTTCTTTCTGTCTCACGTGAGTTCCCAGAAGCCACTAGAAAGCCTGTGCAGCTAATGGTCAACTATCATCCAGCTCTGGCCTTTGGGTGACTTTTGCAGTTTCTAGTCCTTTCCTGCCAGTCACTTGGTCTGCTTTTGTCCCTGCTACTAGAACTCTCTCTCATGCTTAAATACAACAGTTGCAATGCCCTTTTAACTGAGGGTGAACTGTCTGATTTCTTACGTATACCTACAAACACTTGAGGATAGCAATTAAAACATTATCTGATATAGTTTGGCTGTGTGCCCCCCAAATCTCAACTTGAATTGTGTCTCCCAGCATTCCCATGTGTTGTGGGAGGAACCATGCAGGGGAGAGTAATTGAATCACGGAGGTCTGTATTTCTTGTGCTATTCTCATGATAGTGAATAAGTCTCACGAGATCTGATGGGTGTTTCAGGGGTTTCCGCTTTTGCATCTTCCTCGTTTTTCCCTTGCTGCTGCCATGTAAGAAGTACCTTTCACCTCCTGCCGTGATTCTAAGACCTCCCCAGCCATGTGGAACTAAGATCAATTAAAACTCTTTTCCTTCCCATTCTCATCTATGTCTTTATCAGCACCGTGAAAATGACTTATACACTGTCCCATTTGTAAAAGATTGTCTGCCACATTTTTTATGGAATTACTTGATCTGTTTGTTTTTAATTGCATTGCTATTCAGAGACTTTTTCTCAAAATCCTGCTTCTTTTCATCTATTCGTAGTTCCCCATGAATTGGATTATTTGTCAGCATTATAGAATGTAGCATAGATGATCTAAAGTGCCTTTATAGAAAGCCTTGTGTATTAGTTTTATTTTTATGAATTTAGTTGATTAGTCATTCAGCATTTATTTATTTATTCTGGAAATGTATTTGAGTAAGGAAACAAAAATTAACATAGTGTATCTACAGTCCTTAATTACACACACACACACACACACACACACACACACACACACACACGTGTTTTGAGGGCAAAGGCAGCCACAATTTACAGTGAAGTCTACTTGTGAGCAAATTCAGCTGACAATGCTTGTGGTTCTTACGGAATTATTAAGGATATGGTCTTGTGGTTTTAAGATTAGAAAACAGTTTGTTTCCAGGTCTGTTTCATTATCAGAGATCCAAATTCACACTAAACTCAAAGTTTCTGTTGTCATAAAAGGGAGTTTGGTAGGACAAGGCAAAATCCTTAGAGGGCATTTAGACACTTGAACCTTCTGTTAAAGTCATCAATCAGCTCCTGCTGCCACTGGGGCTTCCATTTTTCATATTGGCGTTCATTTCATGAGAAAGAACTGCCATCCTCGCCTCTGAGTGTGTCCCGGAACTGGATGGAGTCAGGGCACTTGTCCTATCTGACTTAATATGCCAGTCATAGAATTGGCAATGGCATGGATTGTA
Source organism: Cheracebus regulus (assembly GCA_963574635.1). Lineage (NCBI taxonomy): Eukaryota > Metazoa > Chordata > Mammalia > Primates > Pitheciidae > Cheracebus > Cheracebus regulus. Next base: position 100,441 of record CAUYQU010075388.1, on the reverse strand, counting down.
CTGATTAATTCATGGGGTTGGCTTCCTCTACACATGGGAGGAGTGAACACCTGAATGAAAATCTGGACGATGTTAGAAAATAGAATAGGGAGGTGGATGTGAGTGGACGACATGCTAATTTCTGATACTCCCTTGCAAACTGGCTCTAGGATCTAGCTCTTTCAAACCTCAGTAAAGAAATGACTGTATCACTCATTATTTATTATTCTTTCCCCAGCTTTGTTGATGTTTGACTGTGACAACCACAAGTTGCCTTTCTTGTGTTACAAAGTTAGATGCAGCTTAACTAAACTTTTAGTATGATAAGTTGTAACTGCTTTTTAAATTTCAGGATACACCCTAGGATGAGTGTCTGTGGAGGTTTTTGCTTGTATCTTCCCAACTTCATCTATGAATGACAATCTTACACACTCCTCAAGGCTCACTTCCAGGGGAAGCCTTGGCCCGTTTCTGTAGTGGAAAGTCATCACTCTTCAGTGCTTACAGCAAGCACTTCCTGCTTGTCATACCCTCTGTTTCTCAATGCTGAATCCTCTTATTTTTTGGCATTCTTTGGCATAATTAAACCTACCATGAGCAGATAGGACAGATGCTGCAAGCTATTCCAGGTTGGCATTTGATGTGAGTTATGGGGAGGGAGGGCACGGAAGCAGGAAGTCTGAGGTGCTGCCAGGAGTGTAACTGTGGGACTAAAGGATTTATCTGATGGTTCTCGCAAAGAACTTGGTCAGGAATAACAAAGAAAAACACTTAGAATTTCAAAAAAAAGGGTGTGGAGACCTGGATGATGTCCAGGTTGTGGCTAGTGAATAAATTTAGAGCTTCAGATCCTTGGAATAAAAGAGCATTTGAGGAACAGTTGGAGCTGGCAAGCTATGCCAGGGCCAGCGAGTTGGAGAACGTTTTAATTTGTGCTTCTATGAAGCATTGAAAAAACTCATTTCTACATGAAAAGCATCCAAACTGTAAAAAATTAATTGCATATTACTTAATATCCTACAAGCATATATCTATTTTACATCCTCAAAGCTCTTCTTCAACATTAACTCATATGTTTTATTTGGAATCAAATCAATGCATGATAGAAATATTTTTTAAAGTTTTTTAACAGCTCTGTTTAAATATCAGCTTAAATCTTGTTCTTGCACCATGAAAGGGCTTCCATATAATCATTTTTTTAAGGAGTGTAGAAAGTGTGATGCTTAAAAATAGACAATGAGGACTAGGAACATTAAGTTTGTAACAGCAATTCTAAGCTGTTTCTTCCAAAACTGTTGCTCAGTCTCTCCTACAGGAAAGCCTTGTACAAAATGTCACACTTAAGGCATTAATTCATGTGCACATGTTAGAAATTACACCTGAAAATGACAATGACCTCAGTCTAGGTCTGTGATGCACTCTTCTGTTAACAAGAACTTTTTGTTATTCTATGCACATTTTCTATGCTATCTGAGAGGTCCCCTTATCCCCACGTGAGAACTTTATTCTAAATATTTCTAAATTTTCCACTTGCAGTCAGTGAATTATTATAAATAAGATGAAAACCACTCCGTATTGTTTTCTGTAACCAATACATTGTTTAATTAGGGAAGATTGCTAAGCTTAAAAATGTAAAGATAGTTGATAGTGGGCTTTGAAGTCACAGAGAACATTTTCTAAAATGCTTAAATCTCAAACTTCTGGGCACCAATTAGATTCAGACTCCTCTCCAGAGAAACAGCACTCTGAGGAATAATCAGCCCCAAGAACTATATCCATTAGAATATCTCTCAACTTAAATAAGGCAGAGAACCAGAGTGGTAAGAAAGCTTCCTTCTGTGAAGGAATCAGCACTTGAGGTCCCATACGCTTATTTCTAGAACAGAAATTGCTTTGCAAAATTTTCTTATGAAATCTTCCCTAAATTTTAGAATGTCAAAGTTGACATAAAAATGAGCAGTATTTTGTTTTTTTGTTTTAAATTTTGTACACCTTTATCCATTCAGAAATTTGCATGTTGAACCACAAAACTGATAGAGTGCCTTCCAAATATTAACTGAAATATGTATTAGAAAAATTAAGATGTGACAAAGAGAAGAGTTTACTGCATCTCCACATTTTATGTGAGACCCTGAGTTAGTCTTCACATAAATGAAAGCAAAATAAACTGAAACGCAGACAAACCTGTGGTTTCAATTAGGCTTGTGGGCCACCAGTTTGAAATATCTAAATTACTGCCTTGACTTCATATCTTTACAAATGGTTCATATAAACCAGAAATTACTTAACCATAGTAGTAGCCTTTTCACATAATTCTTTCTTTACAGTTTTTAGATAACCCTAAAGCAACATTTTAGCCATGTTTAACAATTTGAAATGCTAAGTTCTAGTAGAATGTAGTAGAGTGTATATTGAAGAGTGTTACCTTGAACAGTGAATTAGAACATCAGGGATTTTATGCTAGAACATATATTGGTCTTTTGAAATATTTCTTCCTCAATCTAAAGTAATAGACCCATGCACATTTAAAATCTGCAGGCTTTCTATGTATCTAGTTCATTAAGTGCCAATATGTTCAGTTGTGAGAAATTGTTACTTTTTAAAGTAACAGTGTAGATCCCAAAAGCCATGATTAACGTTCTTAAACATTAACGCAAAGCAGAACAAACACAAAACAAAAAAAATCAATCAGTTCTCCAGAAAAAGAGAGTGAGAGGGTAGGATTGGGGGGAGGGGGGCATGGGCGAGGAGAGAAAGAAACTTCACTAATGTAATGAATGTGCCCCTAGGTACTTTGTAAATAACAATATTTTAAATATAAATTCTATGTAGCCAATGGATTCTTATAGAATGTATTCTCTGATTTTTGCCAAACTCTTGCATCTATACCCAACCTATGGTTTTAATTGACTAACAAATGTAGTTTACCTGTCAATGTTGGTTGATATTTTTGTTTACATTAATGAGAAAGACAAATGTGAAATTACCGAGATGTGTTGGAACTTAATTTGTTCATCAGTGATGTGAGTAACTGCTGAATTGGATAATAGTTTTGGAATACTGGAAGAGTATTTCTTCATCATTTTTCATGCTTTCATAGTGTGACAGCTATAGAGATGATATCTTTTAACATTTTGTCTCTATTATTATCATACTTTCTGCTTATTTTTTAGTCTAGACAATCAACAAAACAAACAAAGCCCTGATTTCTAATATTTGCCAATTTTCATGGTGTAAATGCTCCTACCAAAGTTAGCTTCAAGTTAGCAATGTGATGACAGTGTATGTAGAATTAGGAAGGGCTGCATAGCACACTATTATATAATATTTCTACCAACTAGATACTACTGATGTAATTAACTTCAAAAGCATAGGTACTAATAAAGTGTACTAAAATAATTATAAAAATGTTTAAAAATTAAAAAAGAAGAGTTTAAACGTTTGCCAACTTATTTATTGTAGATAAGGTTGCACTTTGGCAAAACTGTGAAGAAGTAGAAGACATTTTTATAATCCGTTCATGGTTTTGCCTCCCTTCCATACATCCTCACCATGGGCATCCCATCCTATCTAATTTAGGACTAGTAGTTATAAATTCATAAACATCATCTCATTTAAAGTGCACTCATTTTAAATTTTATTTCAATTTTTGAAATGATAACCTAGAGGTCTTATAATTGAGGCTCTAAAAAGACAATTAATGGTTCCATTACCCACTTTATAAGCATAGTGGTTTCTAGTTGAATATCCTGGCTCCAAACTTTCTCTATTCTTTTAGACTATAAGGAATGTACTTTAAAAAGCCCAGAGTGTGTTCACACTCAGACAATGAATAGACAGCTTACTTCCTCTGAGTGGAGCATCCCTGTGAAAGATAAAGAGGAAAGTCGGAACGTGGAAAACAGGAAGTCTAAGAGCATCCTTGCCATTATCTACCTGACAGCTTCGAATAAATTACTTAGACTCTCTAGATCACATTGAGAAGGTTGGACTAGAGCCTACCTTCTCTTTCCTTTTTCTCCCCATTTATTATTCCTTAATTTGGTGACAGTTTCTTTACTCTCCTTATTCCACAGCAGAGCTTAGGTATCATCGGCTCTTCGAATCTTTTAATCAAAGAAGATGAATCTAATGCCTCCCTCCCTGCAAATCTAGTAAAATACTTGATTTTATTATAAAACATATTTAAAATAGTTATTTATAGCTCTGCTCACTAAATACATTCATTCCAATGAGGACCTTCGGTCCATGGAACTTCAGTATTATGGATAATGATATAGGCATCAAATATCTAAGTGTTATAGATATAGATTGTATTATAGATAATTTGTAGTTTTTTTTTTTTTTTTTTTTTTTTTTTGGTTAACAAATACTGACATGAGCCAGTAGAGTATAAAAAATTCTCAAAATATTGTTTTTGCCTGTCCTGGCATTGTAGAATGCTTTTAGAGGTAGGTGGAAAGTGATCACTTTTCTCTTTATTGACGAGAGAATGAGGAGCAAGATATGAATGTTTTTCTGTTTAATAAACACATTGATTAGCTTGTCTCTACCAACTACTGTGCTTTCCACTAAGCCTATGGAAAAAAAAAGTCTTCTGTGAGTTAAAAGTCTCAGAGGTTTACTAGAGAGTTAGAAAACTTAAGAAATCTAGTATTTATTTATTCAACAAATATGTGTGGAGTGGTTCCCACGTGCCAGGCACTGCTTTACATGCTGAGAATATAGCTTCTGGACTTAAACACTTATATTCTAGTAGAGGGAGAGATTATTTAATTAAGCAATTTGTGGAGAACTATAATCTGACAACAAATATTATGAAGAAAAATAAGCAGGGTAAAGGGATAAGGAGTGACAGGAGGTTTATTTTAGGAGGGATGGTCAAGGCTGTATTTTGGAAGGAACAGTCCATTGGAAAACAGTTGGGAATAGGCTACTCTGATTTTTTCTTTAAAATTAGGCAGTTATAGAAGACCTCCCTTATAGGGGATGTGTGAGTAGAAACTGGGGAAATGGAAAGCAAGTCACCAATTGTCTTGGAGAAGAACCTTTCAGATAAAGGGAGTACGGAGAGCAGCATCCCTGAGGTGGGACTACACCCAGTGTGTTTGAGCAAGGTGAGGCTGGTGTGGCCAAAGGAAGCAGAGAAGGGAAGTTACTATAAAATGAAGTCAGAGAAGCAGCAGAGAATGAAGTCACCTTTGGCCACAAAGGCCGGATTTTATATCTGAGAGAGCTAGAATGCCTTTCAAAGTTTTATGTGAAGGATGGACATGATTTTACTTTTGTACTTAAAAAAAAGTTTACTCAGGCTACGGTGCTGAGAATATATTGTAGGTAAAATGTTTAGTATTACATGTGCAGCAGAGGTGGCAGAGGGATGGTGAATTCATTCTGTTTCTAAAGGTAGGGAGGTAGTGTCTTCCTAGGTGTCAGTACAGCCGGAGCAGGGCTTTAGAGGAAATGTAGGTGTTTGCTAGGGAAAGAGCGGAGGGAAGACATTGCAGGTAGGGGAGAAAGCAGAGCGAAGAGGAAGTGAGCAGTGGTATCATACTGTACAGAATGAAGACTGACAGTGATATGTGTTAGCCTGGAAAATGTATGTGTATGTATTTCTGAAGAATTCGGCTTCAACCTCGTAATGGTTTGAAGCCCCTGAAGACCTGTAAGCAGGGGAGCATATGATCACTTGTAGAGAGATGACTCCACTGGCAAGATGGAGGGTGACTGATGGCAGAGCAAACCTTAAGAGCAGTGAGGGAAGCCGTGGTTCCAGTGACCTGAGCACATACCAGTTGGGGTGAACAGAAGAAGCAAAATTAATAGGTGCATTTGAGTTAGACCTAAACTCAAAGTCATTTGAGTTGCCCTTTGAAAGCACATCATGCCAAGTTCATTGGAACTGCCCACCTTCCAGTGTAAAAAATTACTGATGGCCCTTTTATCAGGCAACAAGTCAGGTGATGACATGTTAAAGGTTGTATCCAAAATGAATTATATTCTCCATTTAGTATAAATATCAAATGAATGTTATAGTTGTTCCTTAACAGTATGAAAGAGTTGGCTACCTTGCTTCTCCAATAACGTATCATAGTTGACATGGATTCAAAGGATCATTTGTTGCTGTTTTTCTTGACTCAAAGAAAGGATACATCTTCACTGAACTCAGCATAGGGTCTAAGAACAAGCCCATTGTGAAATCTTAGAACAATGTAATGAGTAAACCAAATGCCTTCCATTGATAGTCTTAGAATGCCCTTGAAGAGTATTTACTTATTCATAATGATGATTATTTTCTTAAAGCTTCTGTCTAAATATTAGTATCTGTGGACATACCAAAGCAACTTGCCACAACATGAGAACCCTCACCAAGTTCCACAGGCTTTTTGAAGTATGGGTTTAACACCATTTATTCCATGTGTTTTGAAACGCAAAAGTAGTGAAAGACACGCAGGTGCTTGTCATTGAGAAAAAGAAAACTCTCAAATATTCATGAAGTGCCTGCTATTGCATTTTAATTTACTTTAGGAAATTGCCTACTTTGTTATTCATTTTTGTTTTGCATAATAGTTATGACAGCTCTGCCTGGTTTCTGATTCTTAGGAGCCTGTGCAGATGCAGATTTCTCAGATATCTAGCACACAGATTTTTCTGTTGAATCATAAATTGAATTTCTTTCATGAGAAGGTAATTTACACTTTAAGGCATATTTTTGTTAATAAACTGTTTATTTTGAATGTTTTTTCTCTTCAGCACTCCTGAAATGAAAAATTATGTCTGTCTCTTTAGTATTTTATCCCCTCAAACAAATTTTGGCATAATTTTATGGCTTTTAGTGAAATTGTGCTACATATAATGGGTAGTGAGCAAGTCAGGCTATTTAGGATGTCTGTCTCTTGAGGACAATACATTTTTGTTCATGTAGTCACCCTACTCTGCTATCAAACATTGAATTTGTTCCTTCTGACTATATGCTTGTATCTCCAACCCACATCTCTTCATCTTCCCTCTCCCCCCAATCACCCTTCTCAGTCTCTGTTACCTATCTTTCCACTCCCTACCTCCATGTGGTCAAAATTTTTAGTTTCCACCTATAAGTGAGAACATGCAATATTTGTCTTTTTTGGTGCCTGGCTTATTCACTTAAGTGAAAAACCTTGAGTTCCATCTATGTTGCTGCAAATGACACGCGTTTATACTTTTTAATGGCTGAAGAGTATTCCGTTGTGTATGTATACCACATTTTCTTTATTCATTCATCAGTTAATAGTTTGATTCCGTATCTTTGCTATTGGGAATAGTGCTGCAAAAGACATGTATCCAAAAAGTGCAAAAGTGCAAGTATCCCTTTGTTGTATTGATTTCTCTTCTTTTGAGTATATGCCCAGTAGCGGAATTCCTGGATTGAATGGTAATTGTGTTTATAGTTTTTTAGAATAGTCTTCACACTGTTTTCTACTAGCATAAAACTAGTTTACATTCCAACCACCAGTGTATGAGCTTTTTCTTTTCTCTATGTCCTTGCCAACCTCTGTTATTTTGTCTTTCTAAGACTAGCTATTCTGACTGCTGTAAGATGATAGCCCATTGTGGTTTTGCTTTTCATTTCCCTGATGATAAGTGATGTTGAGCAGGTTTTTTTCCCCATATATCTCTTGGCCATTTGTATGGCTTTTGAGATACACACACACACACACACACACACACACACACACACACACACACACACACACACACACACACACACACATATATATTCATGTGCTTTGACCACTTTTTAATGAGATTATTTGGTTTTTTTCCTGTAGAGTTTTTTTTTCAGTTCCTTGAACATTCTGAATGTTAGTTCCTTGTCAGATGAATAGTTTGCAAATATTTTCTCCCATTCAACAGGTTGTCTCTTCACTCTGTTTATTATTTCTTTTGCTGTGCAGAAGCATTTTAAACTTAAGTCCCTTTTGTCTCTTTTAGATTTTATTGTCTGACCTTTTAAGGTCTTAGTCATAAGTTCTTTGTCTAGACCAATATCCAGGAGGGTTTTCCTTAGGTTTTCTACTAGTATTTTTATAGTTTCAGGTTTTATATTTAAGTCTTTAATTCATTTTGAGTTAATTTTTGTATGGTGAGAAATAGGAGTCTAGTTTCATTCTTCTGTGTGTGGATATTCAATTTTCCCATTTATTGAAGGTAATGTCCTTTCCCCAATATAAGTTTTTGTTGGCTTTGTCAAAGATCAGTTGGCTCTATACATGTGGCTTTATTTCTAGGTTTTCTATTGTGTTTTATTACTCTGTGTGTCTACTTTTATACCAATACCATGGTGTTTTGGCTACTTGAGCCTTGTAATATTTTTTGAAGTGAAGTAATGGAATACTTCCAGCTTTGTTCTTTTTGCTCAGGATTGCTTTGGCTATTTGGACTCTTTGGTTCCATATGAATTTTGGGATCATTTTTTCTAATTTTGTGAGGAACAGCATTGTTATTTTGATAGGGATTGCATTGAATCTGTAGATTGCTTTGAGAAATATGGTCATTTTAACCATATTGATTCTTCCCATCCTGGGATATTTTTTCATTTGTTTGTGTCTTTTTCAATTTTTTCCTCCTATGTTTTGTAGTTTTTTTTTTTTTTTTTGTATAGATCTTTCACCTTCTTTGTTAAATATATTCCTAGGCTTTGGGGTTTTTTGGATTGTTTGTTTTTATAGATTTTAAATGGGATTGCTGGCTTGATTTCTTTGTTGGCTAGATCATTAATTGGTATATAGAAATGCTACTAATTTGTGTACATTGATTTTGTATTCTGCAACTTTACTGAAATTTTGGTGGAGTCTTCAGGCTTTCCTCAATATGAGGTCATATCATCAGCAAAAATGGATAATTTGACTTCTCCTTTTCCAATTTGGATGCATTTTGTTTCTTTCTCTCACTTGATTGCTCTGGTTAGGACTGCCATGGCTATACTGAATAAAAGCAGTGAAAGTTGGCATCCTTATCTTGTTCCAGTTCTTACAGGAAAGACTTTCAACTTTTCTTCACTTAGTATGCTGTTAGTTTTGCATTTGTCATATATGACCTTTATTATGTTGAGGTGTGTTCTGTCTATACGTAGTTTGTTTTTAATCCTAAAGGGATATTGAATTTTATAAAATGCTTTTGTGTGTCAATTAAAATGATCCATTTGTTTTCTTCATTCTATTGATATGATCTGTCAGCTTAATTGATTTGTGTATCTTGAATCATCTTTGCATTCCTGGTATAAATCCTACTTGATCATGGTGTATCATCTTCTTGATTTGCTGTTGGATTCAGTTTGCTTGTATTTTACTGAGGATTTTTGCATCTATGTTCATTAGGGATTTGGGCATGTAGTTTTATTTTTTTGTTGTGTCATCTGATTTGGGTATCGAGGTAATCCTGGCCTCCACAAAATGAGTTGAGAAAAATGTGGTTAAGAGAAGGAAGATGATACTAGTTATTTGTGAGGTTATGTGGTTACTGCAAGTGAGTTGATTGTAGGAGAAAAATTTGTAGCTAAATGGTAAGTTGTTTCAAAAATAGACATTATCCAGATGTTGAACAATAATATGCTAAAAGGATTTTCTGTGCACAACAAAGCAGCGTCTATAATATCAGACATATTATAGAACGAAGAATGATAAACTACCCTTTATAAGACATATATGAAAATCAAACTTTAAAAAGCTGCTACTGTGCATGGTGTCCAGTAAACTTGAGTAAATTAGCTATACCTGATTTTCACGGCTAATCTATATCATATGCTACGAGGACTTGACTTTGTTAGCTATTGTCCTTGAAAAACTGAGCCATTGCTGTAAACTGGATTAAAAACTTGTCCCTGGAATCAACCTTTCCTTTTCACTGGTTCTCTCCTTAGTGTAGCTTCTGTTGGGAATCAAGAGGGAGAAAGATGAACACTTTGTGTAGTCGTTTCCTCCTTTTTATTACAGCTCAGCCTTTTAATCTATATTTGACTCTCATCAATAGAGTCATTCTTACCCCCTCACCGCAGTCCCCAGATGTCCCTGGGGTTATAAACCAATGACAATTATATTTGACCTTTTGTTTTCTCTTCATTTTCTGCCTCCATTCAGTTGCATAATTGTAAAATACACATGTTCAACATAAACCTAGCCAAAGCAAATTGGTGATCTTTGCCCTGAAAACTCATTGTAATTTTACTATTGTCATCTTATATTGTTTGACTATGATTCTAGGTTTTACGTTTGTGTCTGGTAATTAGTAAATGTTGGTATTCTCAAAGTGAATCTTATCATGTTCTTCTGCCTTGTGGTGTGCATTATAACGTAGCGGAGATATTCTAAAATAAAAGCCTGGATTTGGGATTTAGGTAATTATTTAATAACTCCTCCTGCCCTATTGTGGTCTCTTGGTAGTCACTCAAAGGACACAGCTATTGCACAATTGCATGATTTCTAGGATGCCAGACTTCTCTGACTAAACCTATACTTTATGCAGACTTAATATTTTTATACTCCTTGGATTATAAGTGTTGAGAATCAACCTCACTGGTGATTTCTCCAAATACCAGTGGCATGAAATCCCATGAATGAATCCTTTGCTGAATGATGGCACACTCACTCATTTTTTTATTTTTTATTTTTTTGAGACGGAGTTTTGCTCTTGTTGCCCGAACTGGAATGCAATGGTGTGATTTCAGCTCACTGCAACCTCTGCCTCCCAGGTTCAAGTGATTCTTCTGCCTCAGCCTCCCAAGTAGATGAAATTACAGGCGCCCACCCCCACACCCGACTAATATTTGTGTTTTTAGTAGAGATGGGATTTCACCATGTTGGCCAGGCTGGTCTCAAATGCCTGACCTCAGGCGATCCACCCACCTTAGCCTCCCAAAGTGCTGGGATTACAGGTGTGAGCCACCATGCCTGGCCACATTCAACTTTTCACTAATAACCAGAGAGGCTTGTATTATTTGAGAAGTTGGTTGGTTGAACAGATGTCTGTGTGGCAAGAGGGAAGTCATATGTTCTCTGTAGATTTAGAGATCCTGAATGCACTGAATCACAGAATACAAAGGGTCAACTGTTGGCAGTCTTGAGCTCTATTTTACCTTTTCTCTTCATATTCTCTTAAGGGAAAAAAAAGTTTACAACCACTCAATAACATTAAGTAACAAGAGTAAGTATGGACTCTAAAAATTTTAGGGCAAAAGTCTACATGAGGCCAGAAGCTACTTGGAACAGATAACTTGTGGCAGGAATGTAAATGCACAATGAGTCTAATTTATCTTTTCAGAGCATTTTACATCCTTGGTAGGCATATGCAATGGTCATTGGAACTACTCTTGCATATACAGATTTTCCTGCGTATGATCACATGGTAGAATTTTATTTCACTGTTGCCTTTTAAGTTAGGTATGGCTACATGACTTATTTCTCTATGAAATGTGAGTAGAAATGAAATGTCTCATTTCCAAATGGAGGCTTTAGAAGTCAGAGTGGGATTTGTCTGGAGAAGGGAATGTGTTAGCCTGAATTCTCGAGTGTCCATGAGGGACAGAGTTCCCTATCAATCTGTACTGGACATAGAGTCTTTGTGAGCAAAACACATTTGAGATTGCTTGTTGTATGAAAATGACATAGCTTGTTGCCATGGACTGAATATTTGTGTGTCTCCACAATTCATGCATTGAAGCTCACATCCCAATGTGATGGTATTTGGAGATGGGGCCTTTGTGGGGTAACAAGGTGATGAGGGTGGAACCTCATGATAGTATCTGTGCCCCTACAAAGAGACAGAGAGCTTGTCTCCTTTCTCTCTCTCTCTGTCTCGCCTGCCCGCCTTTGTTCTCATTCTCGCGTTTGCTCTCCCTCTGCCATGTGAGTGAGTATACAGTGAGAAGATGGTCATCTACAGATGAACCAGGCAAAGGGTCCTCACTAGACACCAAATATGCTGGCACCTTGGTCTTGGATTTTTCAGCCTCTAGAACTTTAAGAAACACATTTGAGTTATTTAAGCCACCTAGCCTTTGGTCTTTTTGTTACAGCAGCCTGAACTAAGACATTCATTTTGGACTGTTACCATTTATTTTTGTAGCTCTTTTAAATTGCATGAAATAACACATGCTATGTAGTAGGGAGAATCAAATTTATTTTATAATACATTTAATAGCTGTCTAGCAATTTCTTTTAGAGATGGAGTGGGGCTTTAATTTTACCTCCACCAATTATTGACTTCAGAAGCTTGGAAAAATTACTTAAATTTTGTGAGCCTTAAATTTCTTCCAATTGCAAATGATGGCAATACTACTTACCTCATAGGTTTGTCCTGAAAGCGAAATGACTTTTTTTTGTAGGTGAAATGATTAACTGTATGTAAGTCACCCAGTAAAATTCCAAAGGCAAAATAAATACTTAAAATATTGTTTATTCTTACTAGTCTCTCTAAAATACTGACTGGTGATGTATTTATGAGATGTTAAACAAATGCTCTTGCTCTCAAGTATCTTGTAGTAGAGTATTTAGACACACAAATAACTATAAATAAAATACAAAGTGAAACTCACTATTAAGGAAACACAAATGAGTACTTGAAATGTCAGAAAAAGGCATATCTGTAGAAAAATTCTATAGAAATTTTGAGCTCTAGGTACACATGCTGAAAGCCAAGGAAAATACTAAGTATCTAGCAAAACTCACACAGTGGCTCATGTAAATCATTTCCTAAGAAATTACCAAGGTATTGTTTAACTTATTTTTATCAAAATCCATTTAAAGATCAACAGCTTTTCTTTTAAGATTGGTGAAAGCTCTTTCAGAACTCTGCTACTGCAGAAGCTTGCCATGTGAAAAATTCATTAGCAGCAAGTTCAAAATCTTAAAAGCCAATGTGTGTTTTAGAAGAGTGAAAAGAGTAGAGTGAAAAGTTCCCATCAAAGGAGAAATATTCACGACACTAATGTTATCAACTCTCTCCAGATATGCAGTTTTCTATGTTGGACTCACTTTTTCATGTGTCATTAGCAACCTTATATCTTAACATTGAATGCTTGAATGGAGTCCTTATTAATGAAGTCACCAAGCCCAATCTAATTATTGAATATGATCTTGGGGTTAGAAGATTCTGGAATACCCAGAGAAGAATGCCCAGAATTGTGGAGTTCCCATACTACCAATTTACCAGGAGAATATTGCCAGGAAGTGGAACACAGGTACAATAGGAAGCAAGCTGAATAAAGTTTTCAAGAGACAGTCAAAGGTTTTCAACATCACTGAAAGGTTTCTGAACAAAACCAAAGCTCAATGTAAGTTAGTTGTGTTGGGAAATAAGAAAAAATAATTACTTATAAAAGTAGGAAGAGAAGAAAGCTGTTAGGATGGAACAACATGGAATATCCTATTGATGCACAAAGCAAAGCAAAATCAAAAAGATATTTATTTTGCATTTTTATATTTTCTTATGCTCTGAGAGCCACAAGTGGATAGGAACATATATGTGGGATGAAGGAAATTGGTAGCTTAGCTGCTGCTCGTGGCCTCCTCTGAATCTTTAATCTATAAAATCACCTGCAGCTTTGGGGATGGGTGGATATGCAGTTAGCCAGTTAGTTTTGCAGCAGTGTCTTTGGATTAGAAAGATCATTACCATCAATAGCTCAGTCAGGACCATATGTGGTGGGGCCAAAGCTACCCAATAGTACAAAAAGACTCTGAATGCCTATTCCCTGCCAGGCACTATGTAGCTCTCTATTGCTAGCAATGCAAAATGTGGATTTTAAGTGAAAATTACTTAGAGCTCACTTGTTATTTTTAGATGTATTCATAGACAGAATTACTATGTGCTGTTGTCACCAAACTTTAAAGAGAAATATGAGCTTTAATATAGCAGCAAGAATCACCTGATACTTTTCCTCTTGTACTTTGTGTCTCAGAAGCACCTTTCATTCACAGGGATGATGGAGTATCTAAGAAAGATGTACTTAGGAAGAACAAATGTAGGATAATATTATATCCTGCCCCATATTTAATTTCTATGGCCCTTTTTTTGGATAATGTGTTTTCAAGGCCAACTCTCCTTTTCAGGCAACCAGGTAATAAGATGTGCTACATTTTCATATGCTCAACTTGGAAAAATTAATCATTTTTAGATTGTAATTGCTTTGGATTTAATCTTGAAGTTCGTGGCTATAATTTTCAGATGATGTGAATCACTCAGTGGAGGTTTTGTTCGTCATTTGTTTGGAATTAGATTCTTCTTCCATTCACCATAATTAATTCCTTCATATTTGGTGCTCTTTGCATTTTTATGTTCTTTATGATTTATTTGGGAAATTAACTTGGAGAAAAATTAACTCCAACTAGACTTCAGTGGCTGTTGTTATTTTTTTAGTCAAATCTGCCCAGAATGTCACTTAAAAATGCCCATTTCATAGGTTTGTTTCAAGCATTGATATATTATGGGTGTCAGCCTATCTTGGTATGTACCAGAGCAAGAGCTCTTGATAACTCCAGTGGGGAATACAGATCTTTCTTTGTGTAGAGTGACAAAGAGTGGCATGGAAATTCCTTAAAGTTAGATAAGGTTCATATTTAAAAAAAATTTAAGTCAGCAATTTTAATCTGGTCAATGCTTAAAATCAGTGACTATTTTTCCTTTTCAGCAAATCTCTCTTCTAGTTTTAGTTATAGTAAAACTCAAGGATGAAATTGACCATTATTCTTATTCTTATTTATTTTTAGGGGTATATATAGAAAAACCGTAAGATAATTGTTACTCCTAGGTAGTAGCTTTTTGGGTTTTTGAATGTGAAATATATTCATGTATCAAAGAGTTTTTCACTTCTGTTTGGGATATACAGATGATTCTTTTAAGCGAGCCTCAGCCTCAGAGCATAGGAGCTCATAGAGCCCCGAATTTTATACCTATGGAAGAAAAAATGATGGCTAAATGCTACTTCCTCTCTGAAGACTTCTCAGACAGAGGGTTTTTTTGGTTTGTTTTTGTTTTGAGATGGAGTCTCTGTCTGTCACCAGGCTGGAGTGCAGTGGTGCGATACCAGCTCCCTGCAGTCTCTGCCTCCCGGGCTCAAGTGGTCCTCCTGCCTTAGCCTCCCGGGTAGCTGGGACAGCAAGCCTGCACTACCATGCCCAGCTAATTTTTCAGGTGTAAGCCTGTACGTCGGCCTCTTTTTCTGAGCATAGATGGGCCGTGATCTAGCTCTGTCGGCTCTTGTTGCTTCTTCATTTTTCCACTCTGTCAGTCGCACCTCTGTCAGCACCTGGAGGCAAACGCTGCTACCATCTTTGAGACCTCTCTGCTCTTTAGCTTCACTTCTTGAACACAGAGCCTTTGACATCCTGATGCATATTCTGATATTTAAAATACATATAAATTGAACATTTCATTAGGGAAATGAAAAGTTTCCTGTTATCTTAGTAAACATCAAGTTTTCTCATAGTGAGCTACAAAATAACTCCAGTAGAGGGAAGCTAACACTTGCTTTGGGACTCTCTTGGGCCAGTAGTTAAGTCCCTGTGAGCCTTTGTTTTCTCCTCTGCAAGTGGGGAATGCAGTAGCGCTTTTCTCGCAGAATTACCGTCATTCTTAAAGATGATAAAGATTTAAAAGCACTTTGTTTCCCAAGTAGCAATATAAATTGTGTTGATTGATTTCTAGGTTAAACCAGGGATTAGCAAACTAAGTAAGGTCAGTGAGCCATACCTAATTTGCACCCAATATTAGTAAATAAGGTTTTATGGGAACATAGCCACACTCATTCATTTATATATTGTGTATGGCTACTGTTATTTCAGCTCTTCAGGCAGAGTTGAATAGTTGTAATAGAGATCTTGTATACCCCAAAGCCTGAAACAGTTAGAAATATTAAAAGCCTAAAATATTTTTTAAAATTTAAAGCCTAATATATCTGGCCCTTTGCAGAAAAGTTTGCTTACTTCTGCCTAAGGCACCTACCAAAATTGGTGTAACTTTTCTGAATTCTTCTACATTCAAGCTGACCATCCCTCAATTTAAATTATAGGATAGGTTTTAGAATTTTATCTCATTCAACATTTGTGAGTTTAATAAACATTTAAAAAATTATAGAAGGCCTTATGTATGCAAACATGCATATCTGTGTGTTTCTGTTCCCCATCCCCCGCCCCCGCAACACACATACATTCTTCTGTAAAAGAAGGGCAATTTCCACACATTAGCAATGTACAGAAAGCTTAAACTGTACTTTCCTAGTCCAAGGACAAGATAGAAACACTAAACAAAGTCTGATCTTAAACCTGAAGATCACTTTCTGCATAATAATGTCTGAGTTGATTAAGGGAAAAAAATAAAAGGGAAACATTTTAATTTGCACTTAAATAGATTATTTTTTCCTGGTATGATTATGGCAGTTAAAACACTCACCAAAGCGCATCTTAGCATCATAGTCAATGTTTTAGTTTAATTGCATTCCAGTCTGCTGGGTTCTGGGAGGGGGGATGACACGCCCCTCTTAGAGAAACTGATAACCATTCAACAGAGCCTAAATAGGTGAGGCCCTTTCATGTCTGGCTCAGACTGTAATTAAAAGAAAAATCTAAAAGTTATGTCTCTAAGTTACTCTATATTCTTTGTGAAACAGAAAATGTGAAAATTCAAAGTCTTTAAAAGAATGCTTTGCTATGGTTTCTTTCTTCTTTTTTTTGATAAAAACTATAATGAATTTTGTCATCAGCTAAGAAATTGTATTGAATTGAATTTTGTAATGAAACAGTGTAATCATTCTCTGCAAGACTTATTTGACATCTTAATTTTCTTGCCTATTCTAACATAGAAAGTGTCAGCCCTTCATTCATCATACATTTTACTAAACTTCAGTATATAAACTTGTGATAAATGATTAAGACACACCAGGCCAACTGGGATGGCTCTAGTTTTCATTTTCAAGAGCCATAAAAAGCTTTGATTTGCAGCTGTTAGAAGCAAGTTAAAATATTATCAGAATACCACCAACTTGCAAAATGCAGCTGATATATTACTGGGGACTTTGTGATCCAATCCAGGAACCAGATGGTCCATCTTCCCTGATTTGAGGAGCAGTGGTTGACTACAAATTTTAGGGGCTGACTGAAGCTGGTTATTGAGTATTAGCATGTGAGTTATAGATTCCTAAAATTATTTGCCAGGTGACAAGTTGACCTGTTCACAAACCACTTTCTCAAAAAAAAAAATGCATTAATGTTTTCTAATCAAAGGACCAGTTGCAAGTGAGTAACATTTTAATTAGTATTAGTTTTGCTTTAAAGGAATCAGTAAGTATCCCCACAAGCCAAGATGCTGAAATAGACTTAAAAAAAAAAAAACTTGAAGATTTTTAAAAGGACTGGAAAAATTTGAAATAAGTCTTTTAAAAATATGATCAAGATGTAAAGATTTTGTGTGTTTTAATTCTTTAATAGCGTGTGCTTTGGTAATTTTCTGTGAATAGCATTTATGTAGCATACATAAAGCAAAAAACATAATGAGTTAGGACTGTTTTTCATAGTAGGTAACTTACAGGGATGAGACAAACTATAAAGGCATGGAGATGACATGATTCTAGAGTTCAAGAACCCACCTCTTTGCTTCTGTCTCAGGGACTGATGAGCTGAACCAAAGAGTTTCATCTGTATAGTGTGGAGGTCACATTAAGCAATCTCTACATTATTTTTTACATTTAAAATATAAGAACTTTAATAATCTAATTGTGATTATCAATGGAAACATACGTATGTGTGTTAGATTTTGTATTTAAGAAGTAATTTCATTAGTACTTGAAATTTAAGGGAATGTAAGGAATTCTTTCAGTGGAATGCTACTGTCTCCAAAACCATCACCTGTAAAGGATCTAGTTGAGCAGATTTTATAAATCTGTTGAGGTAATTTATTTTGGAGTCCTAAAGTGGAATAATATTGTATTTTCTTTCTAAGAGAGATACAGAAGTCTAAGAATTAACTCCACGGGAAGATTTTTTTTTTAAGGTGAAAGCAGTATACGTGCTAAGTGAAATTATCTTGATGCAATAGACCAGTTTACTTGGTTAAGCTACTTGATATACTAATTCAATCACTGAAATGTGACAATCACTGGGTTTTCCAGCAGTGCTACTATGTCAGACCTATTAGTGTTTCAGAACTTACTTGTCTTATGTTGGCAGGTGCTTGTGAATGCTGGTGCAGGCTGATTAGCTATTGCTTTTACAATTGTCACTTTTACTTTGAACTGTCTACCATGCCTGCCTTATTTCTAAAGGAGCATGCCCCATGGGCGTCCATGGCTTTTAATACAGCATGACTGCCCCTGAAAAATGTTAACAAGTTGTGACAAATACTAAGATAATATATTGTAACACATTTATATGGGGTGATTGGTGGCAAGGCAGTATTTAATGTGATAATATTAAGTTCTCCAGGGATGTTGGGCTCATTGTCCAGCTATATGTTTAAAAGAGTGATGACATAGATGAGGGTGTATTTTCAGGTAGCTTTTAATGATGGGAAAACTCCAACATTTGGGAAGAGGACAGGAAGTGCAGTTTATTTTATCATATGCTAGGTTTCAGATATAGACTTACATTTTCCCTTTCTACTTCGTTAATCTCTTCTAGATACCTGTAGAAAGACTAGGTTTTGTCATCTTTATCCTCAGCTTTCCTTTTAAAATAAGTAACAGTTACTTTCTATTGTCCTGTTTCATTTTATCTTAAATTTATATTTTAGGTGAAAGTGTGAAAGACAAGTCGGAATGATTGCTGGGTATCTTTAGTAGAAAACTAAGCAGTTTCTAGGCACACCCTCTGGGTTACCTGATTATATGGGGTCTCATTATCATTGAGCTATTTTACAACTCAGTTGGTTAGAGATATTGATAGCAATGCCAATGATTCTTGTCTACAGACATGCAAACCAATTTTGCCCCATGGAGATACAACTGATTTTTAGCTTCCAGTCTCATCCCATTCCAATTCCTGGAATAAGCCAGTTCTGTGTTTATGCATAATTCATTTCAGCCATTAAGTTTTGCTAACATTTATATGGTTCTTAGAATTCACCATTGAACTAACTGTAACTTCTTACTTATTTTCTCATTTATTAGTTAAATAACATCCCTGATGAACGTTTATCTTACATATGTATGGACTATGATTAATATCCTCTTTTAAATATTATACTTTAACAATATTCCCTTTATGGCAGAAATGTTAAAGATGTGTTTTATTGTATATTTATACTCTGGTCATGCTAGATGACTCCTGAGAATCTGGCTTCCAGAAAGATCATGCTTCAGAGGAGATGAGCTAAGTCATCAAAAAGAAAACAAAACAGTGGATGTAGCTGGTGTGAGTAACTTTGGCTCTCACCGATTCTTCACCACTGCTCTGTAGATAAACTACAATCTGGAGGCATTTTTTGGTTATCAAATTCAAACTTAGCAGATTTGAAGCAAGTCTATTCTTTGCCATGGGAGGAGGTTGAAAGAGAGGTGCTGGTGGCTGATACCTGAATTGCTACTTGGTTGCACATTTCAGTGATTTTGTTTAGCATCTGGAGACAAGGGTGGAGGGAAGAGGAAGGAAAAAGCAGTTTGATGTCAGAAAGTTATTTCTCCAATATCATCTATGTCTCTGGATCAAAAAGAAAGAGGGAATATATATATGAAATGTCATCATACACCAACTATAAGTTATTTGCTGTGATATGCCATCTTCCCCACAATGCTGTGATTGTGGATATTTTGTGATGCCTGGTTTTACATGTTACATGGCTCCTAAGTTGAAAGACAAGGATTCAAATGTGTGTCTCCATGATCCCCAAAATCAAAAGTCTTGACGTTGCTTTGCTAACTTTTCCACTTGTTTGGAATTTTTTTCTTTGTTTTTTTTTTTTCACTTTTTATAAGAATTAACTTCTCAAACCTTTCTGTTTTTCTCTCATTTTGAATAGCTTTTTTGAAAATCTATGTGGAAATCCATGTCCCCCCATAGACCAGGTACACTGTAGGATTTTGGGAGGCAGGGTGAGAGGAGAGTGTGGATGCTGACTAGTTTGAGTCTAGAATAAGCCTGTGACAACCTGGGAAAAACAGGGTGGGAACTCCAAAGAATTAGAGAGACATCCTCCCATTAGGCTTCAGAGAAAAAAGAAGGAGGAAAATCATGTATACTGGAGCATTCATATGTGAGTCCAATCAAATTCCATGTGAATTTTGGGCTCACTAATAAGGGCTGTGTGAACTTGAACCTGACTTTCTTCATCTTGTAAAACTTAAAAGATAAAAATACTCAACTCTTTCAGGCAAGGAGGAATGAAAATACCAGTAAATACACTAACAGGAAACTTTGAGAGGTCTGACTTTGTCTAAGACTCGGAATTACCACTCACCTCCTTAATCACAAATCAGCAGAAAGAGGCATGCAATCAATGACAAATATCCTAAGTGTGCTTCCTAAGTGAAGCCAGCTTCAAGAAAGGGTGAACATTGAAAGTAAGTTGCTTCACCTCTAGAGATGAGTAAATAGATACAATAAAACCTGCCATAGAGCATAACGTGAGGGTCAAATGAGGGGAGCTTGGAGCCTGAATTGCAAACCTTATGTGTTTTATTTCATTTGACTGCCTCAGTCCTGATGTCAACCTCTCCCCACAGGACATAGCCTTGGTCAAGTAAGTTTACATTGGTCTACTTCTAATATGGACAAGGAGATCCATGTTTGCCTCTCTCATATGTGTACATACCCTTTATTCAAGTCACTTAAGTCATCCAAATATGATTCTTAGCTTTTGAGACACTATTGTCAACATTGAGACTTTTTCTGCACCCAAGGTTATTTTAGCAAAAGATTCATCGTATTTGAAGCATTATGTTTGAAGCTGGAAGATAGAATGCACTCAGCTACATGTGCTTGCTGTGAAGTGGAGTTGAGCTGATGCTATTATAATCTTTCAAGTACCAAAACCCATGTCTTTAATTTTTTCCCATAGCATGAAGTTCCAAAAGCCAGCGCTGAATGTGTGTATCTACCTCACCATGTGTGGTTGCAAATTTAGCTATCATAATTCTGCAAAGGGCAATAATTCTGCAGAAGATCTTCTTCAGAAGGAGCCAGAAATGAGCAATTAAAAGTCACTATTTTGTTGTAAATGGTCAAGACCTTCTTCACAGTAAAATCCATATTTGGTTGTTAACTCTAGCTGAAGCTATAGACTCCTAGCAAGATTTGTTTAGGGATGAATCCTATGGAAGCTGCAAGCATGGCTAGATTCCAGCACTCCTTGTACATACTATGTCTATATCCTTTGGCAGGGCAATCATGAAAAGCAAAATTAATTTGAAGGGAGAAGAAAAGAGAATTTACTATGAATCTCTAGAGACTGCATGCTTCCAAACTTGTAAATTACAGCCATTTACACAGCAAAGTGATGAAACAAATCCTTGGATTTTATTTGCTCTCCACTGTGCTTTGGGCAAAGTGTCAGGAACATGCCCCCCAAGAGGTAACTAAAGATCATCCTCACAAAATGTGCTATCAAAACCCAATTGTCTAAGAGCATGTGTTTGGAAAAGAAAATAAACCTGAGTGTCAGTGAAATAGAATAGCTTCTAGGAGTTTATCTGGGAAAACTGTCAGGTTTTCTTCTAATAGGTTTATACAGGTTCACTCACCTCTGACTCCTTGCCTTATTTCTGGGAATTTCTCCTGGAAATTGAAAATGAAATACAACAGAATGGACTCTTCTGGGCACTCGAAGTGGAAAACTGAACTAATTTTTGATCTGTTCAGGAGTCATTATTTTTATTCACCAACCTCAAAGTACTTAACAAAAAGAGACCTGGGATGATGGTTGAGCTTGAGGTCAGTCCATGGATTTTCAAACTAGAGCATAAGGCTAAGTTCCTGAGATGGTTAATTATTTATAGGTGCCAGAGTGGCATCTCCTTATAATAGTAGGCACTCAATATATGAATGAAAGAATAAGTAAAGTTATTGTGATTCAATGAATTAATAAAGACCTGATGGTCTCAGCCCAATGGCTTACATTCTACACACACAAACCCTTATATATTTGCCAAACACAGTCTTATGTTTAGAAGGAGAATGCACAACATTATAGGATCCTAGAGTTTAAAAGTTCATTGTTTGTTTAACTTTGATGATTATTAGGTAATTACCCAAGGTGTATGACATCGTGCCATAAATTATATCTTCCTACGAAATGAAGACACTTGTTTCAGCATCCAGAACAATTTTTAAATATTCTGTCCCATACTCTGATAGCTAAAACTTCGGTTTGTGATTAAATGAGCCTAGACCCTAACTCCATTTTACTATCAAAATAAAATATTTTGGGCAATATTAAAAAAGAAAGACTCTGCATCATCTAGGAGTGTGACTAAAATGTAAGCCAAGAGAATATCATATTTATTTTATTTCAGGATTTTTACCAAGAGTTATTTTATTTTTCAGAACTTTTCATCACTAGGAGATATGCCATTTATGAGTCTTGAAGCACCAGAACAACACATCTCTATTAATCTGTGTTTGTAGCTGTGTTCTTAATGGTGTTTTGTTCTTAATGGTGGTGATAGTATACTGCGGTCAAACATCTGACTATTTCTTTTGCCTCAAGTTTATCCATGGCTTAAGCATTATTTATTAATATTCATATTATTTTTAATGGCATACTTAAATTTTTCTCTTTAGATGACAGTTGAGGAATTACATTTATTTAAAATTATGTGATGGGTAGCTATATTATCAATAGATTTCTTTAAAGAATTTTAAATGAGGATTTCAAGTTAATTGCTCCAAAAAAAATAGTTTGAGCTCCAGTAAGTCTGAAAGTCATAGACTTCCTCTTTGTTTGGCAGTTACTGATGCCCTCAACAACCTTGCTTCTTTTCCCTGAATATGTCATGATTCAACAACATGTCTCTTAGCTTAGCTGTTTCTAAGTGTACCTAATGTTTTCTACTTAACTCAAAGGGCATTACTTGCATTGATTTATTTTTGTTTCATTTATTTGCTGAACCAAAGTGTATGGGCCAGATACTGAACAAGGCATTGTGGGTGCAGTTGAGGAACAGAGCACAGTCCCAGCTCTCAAGTGTATTATGCTCCTGAGAGGGAGGTGGATAGACAGACTGGCCATTGCAGTGGTGCAGTCAGGTGGGAAACTCAGGTCCATGTGCCGAAATAATGGAGCAGCAGGAAGTGGAATGATACTTCACCTGGACTCTAAATCCTAGTGGTTCAGAGAAGCCTCAGGAGAATTAGTGTTTAAGCTGAGACTTGTGGGTGGGAAGGGAGATGAACAGGTTCAAAAGACTAGGTAGCTTTCCGAATAGAGAAAATAACATTGCCAAAGTCCAAGGTATAATTGAGCATGATATATTTGCGATGCCAGTAATTCTCTTTGGCACAGGGCTTAAGAAGGAGAGTGGCAAGAGATGAATGGAAATATGGGCTTCTCCATAAATCACCATATGTCAGGGTTCATTAGAATGAACACTATAATAGATGCACAGACCAAAGGTAATTCAGTTATGTGGGACATGTAGATGAATGTCAACTAACGTGATCGGTGTAAGTTTCTTTGAGGATAAATTATTTAAATTTGGAGGATTTTTCAAGGATTAAGTATGTAGACCCAAATACTTATTATCCAAAGAACTGTGCAGGAGCCCTGAGAAGGCAAACTTAGTAATCCAGATCACAGAAATTGTGGATATATTATAAATTGGGTTAAATTCTACCAATAGCTTCCTTATGTACTATTAATTGCCTACACATATCCTTATATACTTTCTCTTCCGCAACTACAGTGACATTTAGTATGGAAAGTTAAACCACAGAGTATGTAACTGGCAATTTCAAATAACCATTAGGAGTTGCACTGACATAGGCTGAAGTTAACTTTTCTGAAGGAACATTTGACCTTCAAAGGTTGCATGTCATCCCGCTCTAGCCCTTTCATTAAAAGGTCTCGGTTCAAGACCCTTTTCCATTACTGTCTTACTTTGAAATAGCCAATCTGATAAACTAAGTTTGTTCTTAGGTTAAATGATGTTGACTTAATCAGTTATTTTGCATATTTGGATTTAAATGCTAGATAAAAGCAGGGTTACATGTGGTTTCCAGCAGCATCATAGGATGTGTGCAACTGTTTATTCTGCCTCTTTTGTGGGCAGTCTGAGAACTATGTCCCAAATAAAGAGATTATAAAGATGAAAGAAAAGCTGTGATTTTTCTTAGTGTCCCTTAAGTATTGTGTTTTTATTACTATTGAGATATTTTGTTTTTTTTAAATAAAAGCTTTCTCTAAAGAAATGATTTACAGATTTGTTTTTATTTTAAAACAACATGATATTTTGATATACATATACAGAGTAAAATGATTATCACAGTCAAGCAATTTAACATTAACAGTCAAACAAATTAACATATCCATCACCTCCCTTTGTTACCGTGTGTGTGTGTGTGTGTGTGTGTGTGTGTGTGTGTGTGTGTGTATTTATGGTAAGAGCACCTAACATCTATCTCAGCAAATTTCCTCTATAAACCGTGTTTAAAAGCATTACATTCAATATAAAGACATTTTTCACCCTTCTGCCTTATGCTGTATGTTCTTTAAAATTCAGTTTGGCCTTTCACTTCTTTTTTAAATATATGGGGTGTGTGCTTTAATTTCGTGAGTCTTTATTTCTCCCTCTTCTGAGATTCTGAGCTCCTTTTGGTTTAAAACCATGGCTGAGCTTTAATCACACAAATTATTTTATGATAATGCTTGACTATACTGCTATCATCTGAACAGTGACATTTTAAAGCCCTAGGTTGGAAAGGATGCTAGAATTTATTGTGTCATTTAAAATGGTATCATTTTAACATTTAGGTCCCTATACACAAATTTTAGAAAGAGACCTCTTGCCCTTTATTAATTGAAAAAGTGATGCCGGGGGAGAAGGGCTGTCTCCTTTGGTTGGCCTCGCATCCCTCATCTGTGGAATAGAGACTGAGTGATATTTACCTATGGGCATCTATCTTAAATGATTAGTGGGAATTAAAGTAATTATTATGAATTAATGGTTCTGTGAGTTATAAAAGGTTGGATATTATGGAGTTTCATTGTCATGGAGGCAGGCAATTAAAGAAATATACACTCATAGACTATACCATAGATCTTGTAACATTTCTAGCTGCTTTACCTTTTATTGCTTTACTCTATGTGATATGATCAGTGTTTTAGCCATGATTTTACAGATGCCTACTAAAATGGCAGTATCTTATGGGGAAGAAAAATAATTTTTCATAAAGTCTTACAGGCAGTTCAATTTGATTATGTTCTTAATCACTCTCACCTAGACTTGGCCTTTTTACTAAATTGGTCTGAACTAGTTTACAGCTATTGGGCTTTGAACAGTAAATCTTAAAATTCTATTGTGAGCTGTCATAAATTTAGTAAGAATGCTGACCTGCTGCTATCAGGAGCAAAAACAAGCACTTTGAAAATTAGTTTATTGTATATCACCACAGAATTACCAAATTCAATATAAAATGGATAACTTTGAGTAAGCAAAGAGGGCTGTGGGATTGCACCTGCAATAAACTTGCAATTGATTATCTGTGGGGAATTTATAGGAGGTCAGTGGTTTGATTTATGCAATAAAGGGTCGGAGAGAGTGAAAGCTGGAAGTCAGCATCTCTGGTCAGCTGAGTTGCAGAAGGTTACTGGGAGGTGGTGAATTACTCTTTGCCGTGGTTTGGCAAGCAGTGTTGAAACAGCTTAACAAGATCTACCCAAACTTGTCCATGGAGATGACACATGCAAAAAGGAAAAAGATTATTCAGATAAGGTATCAGTCAGGCTCTAGGATTAAGAACATCTTTGGACATTTGATCATGAAGATTTTTGGCATCTCCGAAGGTAAATATGGCAGATGAGTTGTGAGCAGTTCTGAAATTTGCAACATATTTATAAATACTACTTAAATTTTCCGTCTTGGGTTAGCAATTAGCCTTTCTCTTGGGTACCAAGACAATATGCTTATGAAACACAAATGGAAAATAGCCTGTATAAATATGTTTTAGGAAGAGTGGTAGAGATAAAGATATACTTAAAAATACTTTCAAGGAGGACATCTTCATATCATTGAAAAAGAAAACGTGCATAAAATAAGCCAAACTCATCTAAATGAGCATATGCTATTTATCGGTTCACAACTGTCCATTAGTACATGGACTGTCTGCCCTTCCTATCACTGCTTACATATAGTATCAATTGTTGGCTTTCAAATATTTTGCCCACAACCTACCATAAGACATATATATTGCAACCCAAAGCATGTGTAATATATACAAGAAATAATTTTACTTCATATGATGAGCTCTGAATTACTCTATGGTATTTTAAGCTTGAATGCTAATGCTAACTGATGTTAGGTCCTGTACTTTGAAAGATGCTTGAGCCGGGTTGAGGTGAAACTGGTGAAACCTTCACTTCAATGTTCCTGCCTGGTATTGAAACTCAAAGAGATCAGTTATACTACTAATACTTGCTAAGAAATCAAGCAGGCAGAATTACGATTAAAAAAAAAAAAACCCTGAAATCAATTCTGTCTTTATAAGGGGCATCAAAGGATAGGTGGGTGGCTGTCCAGAATTACATGGTCTTATACAGCTTTTGCTTATCTGTAGAAAGCAACTTAAAACACAGATGCTTTCTTCCATAGTGGACTCTAAGATGCTTAAGAGTCTCTGCTTATTCCTCTCCGGTACCAAGCATTGTACCTAACCTATTGCTTGTGTGTTATTGAGTGGCAATTAAGTGAATGAATGAATGAATGAATGAATGAAGAAAGTAACAAGAACATTCAAAGAATCACATGTATTCCATTTAAATTTTATTACAGAACCCCTGCCATAGCCTATGCTAAAGCAGTGAGCACTGCAAAGGTAAACAAGACAGAGCTTGTAATTCCTGGATTGGAGTATAATAGTGGTGGTATGAGCAGATGGCTAAGGAATATGGAACCTTAGGTCTTTCATAACAGTAGCATAGAGTAACAGCTTTCTACTTGGCTTTGGCTCTGTGTTCCGAAATAGAAGCAACAGTCTGGGACTGAGAATTGCAAAACCTGGATCAGTTACCTTGGTTCACCTTGTCATGATGATAATGCTTCTTGTGACAGGTGGTGATTTTAAGCACACAGTAGAACCATGGTCCCCACTGTCCACCATTCTTAAAATAACTACCCTATTCTACTCCTCATCATCTCTCTCCAGGTAATTCATTACTGTACCCTAGCAGTCAGAAATGACTGTGAGGAACTGATTTTTCTCTGAGGCAAATAGGAGTTTGACCTGCAGATCTATGTGAGTAGTGGAAATGCAGACTCTAGTGGTCTAGGGGCTTTTCTATTAGATCTGGGAGTCAACTAAGTGAAGGAAGGAGCCAATCAACAATACATGGTACTTTTAGCTCCAAGTAGTGGCATGCTAGAACTGGAGCATATTGGTTTGTGAGAACTGATTGTTAAAATTTCAGGAATTTTGAATCGCTTCCTAAGAACAGCAATTATTAAAATTAAAATTTTATAAATTTACAATTAAATGATTATGTAAGTGAACACCAAGATACCGTCAGTTTCTAATTATTTTATTAATAGTTATACTCTTGATGTCTGTCTTACCTACCTAGAGAAAATGCTACATAGCAGACGCTACTGCACATCTCTCCCCACTTCAGTACTCATGACATAATTTTGGTAGTTAGAAATCAGCTGTGTTGGGAGTATTTATACAATGGAAATTGGTATAATTTGGAAATTATATTGGAGAATACATTCCTTTTAAATTAAGAATTTCCCTTAAACCTGGAGAGTTGATCGTTAATACAATACTGAATCCATCTATTACATCTCAGTTACCGACATTGACGGACACTGAAAAGGGAATAAAAACAACTTGCAATGGACCTAAATGCTGGGTTAAATGGATAATCATTGGCAGGCGTGATGAGCACCATTGTAGACCTACCAGGAGATGGCAGAGCTAGTGTAGAGGTTCCCAAACATTCTGTTCATGGAGTCCCAGGTTTCTGTATCAGCCAGAGTTCTCCAGAAAAACAGAACCAATTATAAGAATATATATTTTACACATATATTTACATTTATATATTATAATGATAGATCATAGTATATTATATGTATGATAGAGAAAAGGCTTTATTTTAAGGAATTGGCTCATGTGATGTAAGATTGTGAGGCTGGTGATTGTGAAATTTGCAGGACAGACTGGACTGGCAGGCTAAAACCTTATGCAAGAGATGGTACTACAGTGTTGAGGAAGAGTCTCTTTTCCAGGATGCCTCAGTTTTTGCTTATAAAACCTTTCAGCTGATTAGGTTAGGCCTGCCCACGTTGTTGAGGGTAATCTCCTTTACTTAAAATCATCGGATTGTGTTTTCTGTTCTTATGTTAGTTTACTGAGAATGATGGTTTCCAGCTTTGTCTATGACCTGCAAAGGACATGAACTCATCTTTTCTTATGGATGCCTAGTATTCCATGGTGTATATGTGCCACATTTTCTTTATCCAGTTTATCATTGATGGGCATTTGGGTTGGTTCCAAGTCTTTGCTATTGTGAACAGTGTCACAATAAAGATACAGAAAACCAAACACTGCATGTTTTCACTCATAAGTGGATGTTGAACAATGAGAACACATGGACACAGGGAGGGGAATATCACACACTGGGGCGTGTCAGGGGTTGGAGGGCTAAGGGAGATGTAGCAGGGAGTGGGGAGATAGGAGAAGGATAGCATCAGGAGAAATACCTAATGTAGATGACGGGGTGATGGATGCAGCAAGCCACAATGGCATGTGTATACCTATGTAACAAACCTGCACATTCTGCACATGTACCCCAGAACTTAAAGTATTAACTTTAAAAAAAAATCATCAGATTGTGGATGTTAACCACATTTACAAAATACCTTTACAGCAACACCTACATTAGTGTTTGATTACATTACATGGTCTAGGCATGCTGACTGAAATCTATTACAGTGTCCTACTAATTTTTCTGTGGCATCCTAATCCAGAAGAAATACTAAACATTTCATGTATGAAGTCTAAACTGTTCACTATTTGTATCCTAAAATCTTAGTGACCATTTGAAAACATAATACATAGGCATTGTAAAAATGTATTTCTTATATAGTCACAATTATGTACTAATGGATAGCGCACAGCTTCTTAGGTCCTAGAATTAAGTTGTATACCACCACCCTAATTTCCTGCTCCACGTGATTTTCACGTGGAACATACGGAAAATGCTGCTTTGCAATGATATGCTGCCACTGAAAGGACTGTAGTACTATTTAATGTTGAAACTGTGAACTGCCTCCAACAAGTAGTTTGTGCAGTTTTCTACAGATGTCGAATTTCCCTTGAAAATGTTAAAGCTCACGGTGCTTCCAAAAGCTTACTGTTTTGCCCAAGTGAGCCCTGTCACAGTGATTACAAGGATATTTTGTACTTTGCATAATGGAATAAAAATACTCTTATGTTTTGTCATTGGCTCTGTAATGTATAATCACAGTTTTCCTGGACTGTTTGCATATAGTAAGAGAAGTTGAAGCAATTTAGATTTTCTCTCAAGATCTTTCTATTAATTATTTTTTAAAAATTGGTACTGAGAAATATGAGTCTCTCTTTGTGTGTAATATGAGTGTGTGTGTGTATATGTGTGTAACTGTACACAAACAAATTCCTGATTATCTTTTGAGTTGAGACAATATTTTAAAGTGTCTAAACATTATATCTGTATAACTGGAATAAGTTGTCTATTTTTAAAACAAAGAGAAACTCCCTTTACTTACAAATCACCAAATAATTTACAAGGTTAATGATTTTATACCGTACCAGGGCCAAGGTTAGATGTGAGAAAAGAAAAAGGGAGCTTTTCTCACTCCAGATGCTTCCTGCTGTCTAAGACTGTCTTGCCTTCCCACACAGCCCACTCCTCACCTCCCATACACTTTATCCCTTGATCATTCTGATCACACCTTCTTCTGTGCTCATTCTCACCCCCAAACGGTTCAGCTTCTCTGAAACAGGAAAGTCAACCAAATGGTCAAGGCCAGAAACATTCGCAGAAGAACTGGTTTGTATTAGGGTATCGGACTTGGGGCAGGAAATACCACCTTGGGCTATGGCATGCCCCTCTCCCAGGGAAGGGCCATTCGCATTCTAATCTTCTTGGAGTAGTTTATGGATCTACTTCTTCTTCTTCTTGAAGTTGCTCTTGCTGCCAGCAGCCTCTTTAGGTTCACTGCTGACCATCTCCTACTTGGAAGAGAAATCTTCTGAGGATTCTTCCAAAAATTTCCTTTTTCCTGGAGACATCCTGTTGCCTGCCCCTTCAGGATCACTGCTTCCTCCTTGGGGGAGGATTTCACCTTCTCGGAAAGCAATGGTTCAAACAGAGGAAGTGACTGCTGAGATTCGTAGCAAGCTGGAGAAACAGGAGAAGAAGCATTAATGAAGGGAAAGAAATGACTGGCTGTTTGGCCTTGCATTCTCAGAAAATAGCAGTAGTATTCCGAAGGTGTGTGAGGAGAAGGGTGAAAAACCCAAAAGAAGTAAAAGGAGGAGCCTCAGGAGGCTCCTCAGGAGAATGGAATGGAAGGCCCATCTCTCTCTTTCTCTAACCCCAAGAGAAAAAGAAATATTTTTGTAAGAGGGAGTTGGTTAGTAGTAATCTTGCCATCACCTTTCAACTTTGTAGATTTTTACTTTCTACCTACTTCCTAGGAAGGACAAAATTAGTAACTTCCCTCTGCACTGCAGAGCTCTATAAAAACCAAAAGTTAATTGCCTGAACTCTGTGAAATGTGACTCATTCCGGGAACTTCATTGCTGTTGTTTATCTGTTTGTTTGCGATGCGCATCTCAAGGTCCCTGAGTGTCGCCTCTGAGGGCGGAGAGCTTGCTGTAGCAGACCTGCAGAGGCTTACTTGTGTGGCTAACGAGGTCGTCCTGTCTTCTCCTCTTTCCCACCATGCCACTCACCAAGTCTATTCCTGGCCATTTTCAAACTCAAGGTCATCCCTGGAGGGAGTGGGATCTGGCAGAATCACATTTCTGCTGTCACCTCAGCATCTTGTAGTGAAAATGAACATCTGGGCAAGCATTTGGGAAAATATCTTGTGAAGAGCAACATGTAAGTTGAAAGAGGCATGCAGAGAGAGGAGCAGTCTCTTCTTCTTTGGAAAACAGATGACAATTTATGGTCTGATCATATGTCCTTGAGCTCATTCTGCAACTTCCTGATAGAACTCCCTTCTTTCACATCTACAGTTTCTATTTTTTGTTTGTTTGTTTGTTTTTGTTTTAGAGCTTGTGAAGAGCTCTGTAAAAATGCAGGGACCCAAGGATCTCTCTGGCATCAACTTCAAGTGCCCTAAGAAAGCATCAACCTGTGTAATTGTGGTTCCATGGCCCTGTATCTGCTTTTGTATGATATGAACCTATCATAATGATTTGCCTATAGAAAGTTTCCAATAATGGTTTGATGCATAGGGGTATAGTTATTGTAGTGTCAGTTTTACATTTTCTGCATTTTTGGTCTCTTATCCTGATTTTATTATTCGTGGTCCTGGGGTTGTCTGACTCCTTTGCAGTTGAGTTAGGGGTTGTATCTAATTATATATTAGACATATTATGAAGAACCTTAGGCAATTTGAGGAAGAAATATGAGTGGGAAACTCTTAAAGGATTGTACTTTCTCCTCCTTCATAAGTTTTAACTTTGGAATAATTGTTATATCAAATGCTTGTAGGTGTCAGAAGGTAGTTCTGCTGAAATTATGAATTCTTACTGTTTGGAGAAATTGGAACAAAAAGGGATAGAGTTGGATTCTTCATACAGCAAAGTAGCTGCCATGATTTCACAAAGTAAATATTTTAGGCATTGCTGGTCACATGGTCTCTGCCATAACTACTCTGCTGTTGTAATGCCAAAGTGGTCAGAGACAATCCATGAACGAATAACTGTGGCTGTGTTATTACCAAACTTTAAGTACTCCTAAATTTGAATTGCATTAAACTCTCACATAGTCAAAAGAGTCTTACAATACATTTTCCCCAACTATGGGTCACTCGTCCTAGAAAAACAAGTGATGATGAACTGAGTTTGACCCCCATGGTTTGCAGACACTATTTTAGGGAAAAAAACAAAAACTCAAGCAGAACAAATTTTCCTTATCTTTTATGATCACTCATAATTGTCAGACTGCTTTAGGGAACATCGGCAGCCTCAGATCAGTGGAAGAGAAGAGCTACACTTCAAGGCTTCACCCCCCAACCTTCCTATCTAGTAACATGTTACAAAGAAAGCCAGTCTCAGATGGAATTCAGCCACACATTCAGACATTTACTGACTAGCAGACCTCAGTGATGAGCCTGTATATTTGGGAATGTCACAGTGTTCTCTCCCTCATGCTTGAATGAGCACTTTGCATGAAAGATTTACTTCAAGGCTGACACAGTTATCTTCCAACATCGCTGTGCTTCAAAGTTCCTGTGATGTGCAGAGTTCTCCCTGAGTGGTGAGGGAACACAACACTAGCATCCTAGATCAAGGAATTAGGTTGCCAGGCCTCTGTGATTCTCAAGTTTCATTCATGCGGTGGGAGGAGGGGAGTCTCTAAAACCTTTCTGGCCAAATTCAATTTTTAATTTTTTTACTTTTAAAAAGTTTGGTAAAATACATATATATACACACATATATACATACATACATGTATATACATACATATATACACGTATATATACATATACATATATACGTGTATATATGTATGTATATATACGTGTATATTGTGTATATATGTATGTATATATGTTTCTATATGTATATATATGTATGTATATATACACGTATATGTATATATGTATATGTATATACACATGTATATATGTATATATGTATATATATACATATACGTGTATATATATGTGTGTATATATGTACATACACATACACATATATGTATACATACATGTATATATACATATACATGCATGTATGTATATGTGTGTATGTATACGTATATATGTATGTAGATACATATATATGTATACACATATATATGTATATATATGTCTATACATATACATATATGTATATATATATATGTCTATACATATATATATATATATATATATATATATAAATTTACCATTTTAACCATTTTGCAGAGTATGTTTAATGGCATCAAGTGTATTCATATTGTGTAATCTTTAACATTATCCAACTCTAGAATTTTTTCATCTTTCCTAATTGAAATTCTATAATCTTGAAACAGTAACTTTCTCGTTTCTCCTATCCCCCAGCCCCAGGTAACCACCATTCTACTTTCTGTCTGCATTATTGTGACTACTTCAGGCATCTCATATAAGTGGAATCATGTTGTCTGTCCTCTTGTGAATGGCTGATTTTGCTTAACATAATGTCCAGGTTGTAGCATGTGTTAGTGCTGCATTGCTTTTTATGGCAGAATAATAGTCCATTAATGTGTATATTAGAATTTGTTTATCCATTCACCTGTGGATGGGCGTTTTTGTTTGTTTCAACCTTTTGGTTATTGTGGATAATGCTGCCAACCCCATAGTTTGAACAACACTAATTTCACCTGTGAACATTTATTTTTAACATCTCTTCTGCTCATTAGTAGATCTTGGCATTGATTTAGTTAAATTTTTGAAAACTTGCCATAGCCACCCCAAGTGTATAGATTCCTGTTTGAAGTACTGTAAATGGTAAATGCTCCTAGAGATATAGATTAAAGTTCATACATACACATGCATACCAGTGTTTATGCTGAAGCCTTTTAAAGTAAATAACTCGAGGCAGTATTACGCAGTTAGGTAACAACATTTTCATTTTGTCAATTTGTTTGTCATAACCTAAACAAATTGAAAATATTTCACATGAGAGTTAACTGTTGAGCTACTGGGCTCTTCTGAATGAGTGGTAATAATGGGGGATGCCTACTTGAACTTCATGATGTGAAAGTTTGCTGAAGACACCTCCATCGCCCACCCCCAACTCATCTATGTCTCTTTTCCTCCCAAAAAGAGTTTTCATAAGTTTGCTGTTGTCATAACTTAGCAACATTAAACATAGCTTAGAGACATTAGCAACTGTTAATTACTTGATCTTGCTAAACCTTTGCTCTTTTTGCCTTGATATAAGAAGTTTATACCACCTTTCAATAGATAAATAGTTCTTGTTAATTTAACTTTTATGTCTGGCAAAATTTTGATTATGGTGAAAATTTTCTTGCATCTACTATACTTAGTTTGTATTCACTTAAATTTAACAAGAATTAGGAGAACATATATGTGCAATGAATTATTCTCTGTTGACATCAATCAGTTATCAATTTCAATAATAATGAGATAATGGTAGATTGATTTTTCTGAAGAAACCCATTTCCTCTTATCTAGTCATTTTCTGTGTTTACACATGTGGAGCTTTTGTACTTTTACTTATTAGAAATTATAATAGCAAAGAAAAACATTTGATATCCTACAGCAACATTTTAAAATCCTTACCTAGATATATTTCACATTAAAGTTTATAAAATTAAAATATTCACTTTAATGGAAATTTGCAAAGCTCTGCTAAACCTTTTCCCTCTTTTATCTCCTAATATGTTATCATCATTTCCATTCTTACAGACGAGGAATTGAGATGTTAAGCATCTCCCTGTCACATCACACAGCTACTAAGTGGTAAGATCAAATTACGATGTCACCTTTTAATACCCATATTAATGTAATTGTTACTGATATATCAGACTAGAAATATAAAATTAAAATAAAGGACTTAAAATATCAGGAAAACTTGTTATTTAAAAATATCTCAAAAATATAATACAAAATAAACTATGAAATAACTTTCAAAAATGAATCACACTTTCATATTGAGTGGAGGAAGAGTAAATCATGGTATCTTGCAAGATGAAAGGTGGTCTATATTCTTTGGACATGAAACCACCTGCAGTTTAAGGAACACCTAGCCCATGTGGAAGCATAAGGAACTATCAGCCCTTTTTGGTTTTATGTGGAAAAACAAAATTGCAGTAGTTACCTTTCTGGTTCATTGTTAAGCTGTCAGGGTAATCTTGATGTCTAGATACTTAAGTTTTTCTTCTAGGTAGTAAGTGGATAAAGATTTCTGGGAAGGGCAAGACACATATTCAAATCCAAATTCTTCTGGTCTCTGTATTAGACATATGTGTTTGGAAAACAATAGCCCAGTGTCTGCTTCTATAGTCATCAGAGATCAAAAATCACATATTGTTAGATACATTGCATGGATATTTAGTATTATAAACTTTGCAGAATATTCTTCTCTCTAACCTGTTATAAATCAATTTTTAAACTCCTCTATTCTATTTCTTGCCTTTCTCCACTCCATTCCTATTCTATTATACAAAAATTAAATTCCCATCTCTCAAGATTTAGTACCTGAGGGCTGCATTCTGCTTCTGAATCATTAAAATTGAGCTTACAACAAAAAGCATGGGAATTATGGTGACAACCTGACCAAAAGAAAACAAACATCTTATGTCCTGAGAGGATTAGTTGTATTTGGGATATTTGCGGAAGAAACCTGATGAATTTACAGTCATGAAATTAGATCTGATAAGAGGCATCATAGTCTCTAATCACTCGCACAAAATAAGTATTTTATAGCAAGTAATAAAGAAAAGAAGTGTACTTATTCTTAGTGTGACACCTTTAAACCAAAATTATCTATGTGATGTTTGTATGTATGTAGAAGTTCAGGGTCATGGAGGTATATGAAGAAGTTGCCTTAAAAATTCAGTGCAGTATTACATTGTTCATAGAACTGGAAATGTTCTTAAGAGGTCAGCTCATTTCTTCATTTTTATATGTGTCCCTGGCAGTAAGAAACCTGGAGATTTGAGGAGATGGAGAATAGATAGGTAAGTATGGAGAAAGTGAAGAGACAGTGAGATAATTTAAATTGCTGACGATGGTGGTCATGTGGCCATGAATAAAATTAAGCCAGGATCAGCCATTTTTTGCTGCCCAAACTTTCTTAAAGTGGTTGAAAATGAAAATGCTATTCAAATAGTCATGCAAAGAAGTGGGAGGGCTTCCTCTATATTCCTAAGAAATGAGGAAATTAACTAAGAGCCACAGAAAAACATCAACCAAAGTAGAGTTAAAGAAATTGAATAATACAATCACTTACTATTTGGGTGATATTCACAGAACCCAGAATTGGGTGCCCTACTGATGAATTTACCCTGTTTCCTTCAAGAAATATTTCCTCTTATGCACTGCCCTTATCATCTAATTTCACCATAAACCATGACTCCACTGAATGTTCTATTTTTTAAATACTCATGTTTATGAAAAAAGAGAATGTGATCAGAATCTTTATTATAATATTCTTTTATTATTAAGAAAAATTATAAATGACAATATAAAAGTCATTAAAACACTTAGAGATTTCGCTGGTGGATTTTTAATTTTTGTCCTCATAATTTGGGCTTGATATTTTATAAAAAAGAAAATTAGCGATTGATGGCCCATTTACTTTTGATAATCAACTTATTCCATCCTGGGGTCTTCAGCTCTAGAACCATGCTTCTCAGTGGGATGTGGGTATCATAATCACTTTGGGAACAATTTCACAGCTTGCATTGGTCCATTTTGGTATTGTCGAAATCTTCACATGAAAGATGATCAGGAATATGTGGTTGTACAGATTTAGTTATCATTTATTGCATGACCAAGAATATACCATGGAGAACCATGCCCCAGGAAGAGGATCTCCGAAAGCATTTATTATAGGATATGAGTTTTGGTTGTGTGTTTTAAGGGAGGTTTCATAGAGCCAGGGGCTTGCACTGGATTGTATGCTGTCAGAAAGTACACGTAATTCTATAATAAAGCATTTCAGTAAGTCTTGCTGAGAAAATGGAAGAATAGCACAAGGACAAATCTGTGATTAG
This sequence comes from Cheracebus regulus, assembly GCA_963574635.1. NCBI lineage: Eukaryota > Metazoa > Chordata > Mammalia > Primates > Pitheciidae > Cheracebus > Cheracebus regulus. The sequence continues at coordinate 63,367 of CAUYQU010075388.1, read as the reverse complement.
TAAAGAAGCCCATCATATTAGCCAAGAGAGGAGGTACTTAGTACTTTTTTTTCATATGGTGTTTCGCTCTTGTTTCCCAGGCTAGGGTGCAATGGTGCGATCTTGGCTCACGGCAGCCTCTGCCTCCTGGGTTCAAGCAATTCTCCTGCCTCAGCCTCCTGAGGAGCTGGGATTGCAAGCATGTGTCAGCATGGCTGGCTAATTTTGTATTTTTAGTAGAGATGGGGGTTTCTGCATGTTGGTCAGGCTGGTCTTGTACTCCTGACCTCAGGTGATTCACCCGCCTTGGCCTCCCAACGTGCTGGGATTACAAGTATGAGCCACAGCACCCAGCTGCTTGGTACTCTTTGAATGGCACAGTAACCTTGTTTTCTGTGCTTAGATAAATCTATGAAGCGGTCTTACCTGGTCTGTTTTATCGTGGTCTCAGAGCAGTCTTGTCTGAGGTTGGTATTCTGTGAGAATGTTTATGTGTAACAGGAACACGAGTGCCAGGGTGGCATCTAAAGGTCAAGGCTGCTTGCTTTTTCATTCTTCATAGCTACCCCAGAACTCTCTCTAGCAAAACTGTAGTGACTGCTAAGCTTTAATAACATATTTCCAAGTTTTTGTTCCAAAACATTTTTATCATACAGAAAAAGTAAAGATAATGTATTAAGTACCATATATCCACCAAGCAGCTTAAAAAATAAAAGATTATAGATAAAAGTATTTGAGTATTTCTCTCAAATCCTATTCCTTCCTAGGAGCAAATTATTAACTTGAATTTGATTTCTATCATTTTCAAGAATAATGCATTTCCTTTTCTTTTAAAAAGCATATATAATTTTTTGTCTCCTTCCTTTCTAGATATGTCTTTATTTTTATTTTGTTTTAATTGGTACAAAATAATTATACGTATTTATGGGAGGTACATAGTGATCTTTTGATAAACATAATGTATAGTAGTCAGATCAGGGTGATTAGCATGTCTATCATCTCCAACATTTATCATGTCTTTGTCTTGGAAACATTCAATATCCTCTTTCTAGCATTTTGAAGCTATGTAATATATTATTGTTAACTATAGTCATCCTATAGTGCATAGAACACTAGAACTTACTCCTCCTATTAGCTGTAATTTTGTATCCTTTAACAAATCTCTTTATTATCTCCCCTTTCCCTTACCTTTCCTAGCCTCTAGTATCTTCTGTTCTGCTTTCAACTTGTATGAGATCCTTTTTTTCAGCTTCTAAATATGAACAAGAATATGCAATGTTTAACTTTCTGTTCTTTCTTTCTAACATGTGCAGAACATCCAGGATTGTTGCATAGGTACATACATCGCAATATGGTTTGCTGCCTCCATCCTCCCGTCACCTATATTTGGCATTTCTCTCCATGTTATCCCTCCCCAACCTCCCTACTCGGCCCCCACTGTCCCTCCCCTATTCCCCCACAACAGACCCCAGTGTGTGATGCTCCCCTCCCTGTGTCCATGTGTTCTCATTCTTCAACACTCACCTATGAGTGAGAACATTCAGTGTTTGATTTTCTGTTCTTGTGTCAGTTTGCTTAGAATGATGGTTTCCAGATTCATCCATGTCCCTAAAAAGGACACAAACTCATCATTTTTTTATGGCTGCATAGTATTCCATGGTGTATATGTGCCAAATTTCCTTGTCCGGTCTATCGCCGATGGGCATTTGGGTTGGTTCCAGGTCTTTGCTGTTGTAAACAGTGCCGCTGTGAACATACGTGTGCATGTGTCTTTATAACAGAATGATTTATAATACTTTGGGTATATACCAAGTAATGAGATTGCTAGGTCAAATGTAATTTCTATTTCTATGTCCTTGAGGAATCGCCACACCACCTTCCACAATGGTTGAACTAATTTACACTCCCACCAACAGTGTAAAAGTATTCCTGTTTTTCCACATCCTCTCCAGCATCTGTTGTCTCCAGACTTTTTAATGATCGCCATTCTAACTGGCGTGAGATGGTATCTCAATGTGTTTTTGATTTGCATTTCTCTAATGACCAGTGATGATGAGCATTTTTTCATATGTTTGTTGGCCTCATAGTCTTCTTTTGAAAAGTGTCTGTGTCCTTTGCCCTCTTTTGAAAGGGTTTGTTTGTTTTTTTCTTGTAAATCCGTTTTAGTTCTTTGTAGATTCTGGATATTAGCCCTTCGTCAGATGGGTAGATTGCAAAAATTTTTTCCCATTCTGTTGGTTGCTGGTTCACTCTGATGATTGTTTCTTTTGCTATACAGAAGCTCTGGAGTTTAATTAGATCCCATTTGTCTATTTTGGCTTTTGTTGCCAATGCTTTTGGTGTTTTAGTCATGAAGACCTTGCCTATGACTAGGTCCTGAATGGTTTTGCATAGGTTTTCTTTTAGGTTTTTTATGGTGTTAGGTCTTATGTTTAAGTTTAATCCATCTGGAGTTAATTTTAGTAGTGTAAGGTGTCAGAGAGGGGTCCAGTTTCTGCTTTCTGCACATGGCTAGCCAGTTTTGCCAATGCCATTTATTAAACAGGGAATCCTTTCCCCATTGCTTGTTTTTGTCAGGTTTGTCAAAAGATCAGATGGTTGTATATATGTGGCATTGCCTCTGAGGCCTCTGTTCTGTTCCATTGGTCTATATCTCTTTTTTGGTACCAGTACCATGCTGTTTTGATTACTGTTGCCTTGTAGTATAGTTTGAAGTCAGGTAGTGTGATGCCTCCAGCTCTGTTCTTTTTGCTTAGAATTGACTTGGCTATGCAGGCTCTCTTTTGGTTTCATATGAATTTTATGGTGATTTTTTTCCAGTTCTGTGAAGAGGGTCATAGGTAGCTTGATGGGGATAGCATTGAATCTATAAATTACTTTGGGCAGTATGGCCATTTTCACAATACTGATTCTTCCTAACCATGAGCACGGAATGTTTTTCCATCTGTTTGTGTCCTCTCTTATTTCCTTGAGCAGTGGTTTGTAGAGGTCTTTTACATCTTTTGTTAGTTGTATTCCTAGGTATTTTATTCTCTTAGTAGAAATTGTGAATGGCAGTTTGTTTTTGATTTGGCTCTCTTTAAATCTGTTATTAGTGTATAGGAATGCTTGTGATTTCTGCACATTGATTTTGTATCCTGAGACTTTGCTGAAGTTGCTTATCAGTTTCAGGGGATTTGGGGCTGAGGCAACGGGGTCTTCCAAATATACAATCATGTTGTCTGCAAATAGAGACAATTTGACCTCCTTTCCTAATTGAGTACTCTTTATTTCTTTTTCTTGCCTGATTGCTCTGGCTAGAAGTTCCAATACTATATTGAATAGGAGTGGTGAGAGAGGGCATCCTTGCCTAGTGCTAGATTTCAAAGAGAATGCTTCCAGTTTTTGCCCATTTGGTATGATATTGGTTGTGGGTTTGTTGTAAATAGCATTTATTATTTTGAGATATGTTCCACTGATACCTAGTTTATTGAGAGTTTTTAGCATAAAGTGTTGTTGAATTTTGTCAAAGGCCTTCTCTGCATCTATTGAGATAATCATGTGATTTTTGTCTTGGATTTTGTTTATGTGGTGGATTACATTTATAGACTTGCGTATGTTGAACCAGCCTTGCATCCCCAGGATGAAGCCTACTTGATAATGATGGACAAGCTATTTGATGTGCTGTTGCAATTGGTTTGCCAGTATTTTATTGAAGATTTTTGCATCTGTATTCATCTTGGATATTGGCCTGAAGTTTTCTTTTTTTGTTGAGTCTCTGCCAGGTTTTGGTATCAGGATGATGTTGGTCTGATTTGGGAAGGATTCCCTCTTTTTGGATTGTTTGAAATTGTTTCAGAAGGAGTGGTACCAGCTCTCTTTGTATGCCTGGTAGAATTCAGCTGTGAAGCCATCCTGACCTGGGCTTGTTTTGGTTGGTTGGCTATTAATTGCTTCTACAACTTCAGCCCTTGTTATTGGTCTATTCAGGGTTTCGACTTCTTCCTGGTTGAGGCTTGGGAGGTTGCAAGTGTCCAGGAATTTATCCATTTCTTCCAGGCTTACTGGTTTGTGTGCATAGAGTTGTTTGTGGTAATCCCTGATGGTAGTTTGTATTTCTGTGGAATCAGTGGTGAGGATATCATTCTTTGTGAGGCTGAAGAGTATTCCATCATGTACTTATGCCACATTTTCTTTATCCATTCATTTGTTTTTGGACCCCTAGATTGATTCCATATCTTGACTATTGTGTGTAGTGTTCCATTAAACATGGGGTGCAAATGTCTGTCTGATGTACCGATTTCCTTCTCTTCAGATAAATACCCAGGGGGTGTTGCTGGATCAAACAATAATTCTATCTGTAGTCTTTTGAGGAGCCTCCATAGTGTTCTTCATAGATGCTATCATAGTTTCCTTTCCACTGACAGTATATGAGTTGCCATTTCCCTGCATCCTCCCCAGCATTTGTTATTTTTTATCTTTCTGATAACAGATATCCTAATGGGATGAGATGATACCTCATAGTGGTTTTGATTTACATTTGCTTTTTATTTCCCTGATGATTAGTGATGTTGAGCATTTGTTTTTCATAAAATTGTTGGACATTTGTAGTCATTTAATTAGGAACTTAAACATCTGAACAGTTAAAAAAAAATTTCAAACTGGCAGAAGACCTAATGTTAATACATACCTGTAAACATTATTTTTTATTTTACTGTTGTTTTAAGTAGGAGCTTAAGCCTTAAACTACATGAGGAATCATGAGACACCCTATACTTCACACAGGGTCATAGGACATACTTTTATAAGTACTGTTAAACATTATAAATGAATTTTAATCACAGAGTCAAGTACTTTTTTCATTTGGTTTTCAGTGTCCTATTGTGACTGTAATAGCAGGAGCAATTTGTTGGTTTTATTTAGCAAGACATTGGGTAGATTTCCATTCTTCCCTCCACAGGCTGTGATAAAGATTTTTGACACTAACTGTGCCGCTTCAACTGGAAATTCACATCTTATGCAATAACAGACCATTTTAATTTCATGAAGCAAAGGATTGGCTTCTACTTGCAAATAGCACTAAAGAAAGCAATATTGTCAAAAGACGTAGCCTGGTGTATCAAGAGATAGATCTTTTGAATTAAATACAAGGCTTTCATTCCTTTTAGTCTACATTTCCATATAACGTAAGCATTAATTATACCCATCAGTGACTTCCTTCTTTCAGGAGAATGTTTTCTGTCTGACAAGAAATGTCAACTTAAAGAATGTGTGACACATGAGGCCTACCATTACAAACACACTGACTTGAACCTACAGAAAAGCTGATGCATACTCAGGGACAGACTCACAGAGAGAACCCAAGGGATAATTACCATCTTTTCTTGCTTTTGGTGATGGGACTGTCTTTTGCCTTACTTGAGGGTTCTCAAGACTAGCATACATAGCTGTATTACATCTTGTGTCACCTGATGTTTACTTGATGCATTAACAATAAAAGACAGGAAAAAATGCCATGGTATTTTGAAGTTTTTAATGCACCTTCACTTACATCATGAGGAACAGAGACTAAATACCAGGTTCCATATAAGTCCACCAGGTGTTTGGAATGTTAGATACCCTGATATGCTGTGGCCCAGATAGAGTTCATGGGGATGGCTGGAGAAGTAGATGGAACAAGTACCCTGCGATTTGAGCAAAATGTTAGAGAAGCGAAATCTGCAACATCTGCCAAAAGGCCTTAGAATGCAATAGTGACATTTAACTTCTCATTGCAGGGGAACACTTAAGAATCTGTCCTCAGGAATACACATGCTGCACCACAGAAATGGAAGACAAGTTAAGCCAACAGAGCAAACTCGAGTTTGAAAACCTTGTGGAAGAGACGAGCCATTTTGTGCGCACCACTTTTGTGTCCAGGCATAAGAAATTTGACGGTAGGTGAAATGGTTTTCGCTTCACTTTGTTATAGGTGCACTTTTCTATGAAAATCTTGGTATCATATGAAAAATATTTTTATAAAGAGGGAGCTTTTCTGTCCCTCTTAAATATTTATAGCATTGTCTATTTTTAGAAAAGGCATGAGTTTTCTTGACAGTATTTTTTTTAGTAATATCTTGGTAAAACCTGGTTTAACAAAGAGCTGTTTTGCATTTGTGCTTTGCCTGTAAGATTTATTGTAAAGACCTAGCTCCAGTTTTCATTATTAGAGGAATTCTAATTCAGGTTTTGGTATACTGCAGCTTGTCTAGTTTTCATAGGGGAATTCTCTTTTAAAAATAAGTATAATTTAAGATTATTTGAAATATAACATCACATTTTTAAGAGAAAAGGCTAATTTTAAATCTCAGTGACACGGATTCCTTTACTTTAGACTTTGCTATTGCAATCATATGGCTTATTTTACACTGCAATTGTTCATTCTATGTAAGGTTTGGACTCTCTTTTGATATTCTGATTATAAGCAGTCAATGTTATTTCTATATTCTGTTTGTTAAATACAAATTTTTATATTACAAAGTAATTATGACTGAGATTTCAGCATTGAATTTTCTCATTAAAACCTGAATATTTTGAAAATATTCCAAAGTAGTGTGATTCTTTATAAACAGCATCAATAATGATAACAATATATTTAGTATTTTTAGATGGTGTGTTATCTTTAGTGCTTTGAGAAATGAATGTACCTTACTATGAGTTCTTGTAATCCAGACTTGTACCTTGTGTTGAAACTTCTTTGGGTATCGCTGGTCCTACAACATTACCCGAGAGCAACAGAGCTGCTATTCATTTTCTTCTCTCAGTTCAGTCAATGTACAGCAAAGCCAGTTTAGAAAAGGTTGGCCAAAGTTGTTATGTTTCTTTTTACTTTCCTGTGTGGTAGGTAAAATGTTCTACTTTATTGCTGTTTATAAACTATTATAGCAGCACCGATCTTTTTCAAATCAGTTCTCGAAGTTACAGAAGATGGATGTACCTGGTATTTTCAGTAAAAATGATGTGACACTTTCTGTGTAAGTGACTGGGGCTTCATCTTTCCGGAAGTATATTTAACTTTATATGTGGATGTTTATGAAAATAATTTCTTATTTAGCAGTGATGCTGCAAATGTTCTTTTAAATGCAACTAGGGAGTACTTAGGGGTTGCTCTTGATTATAGATTACAAATCCAGCAACATTCAGGAGCCCCTGACAGGACTCTGTGTTTGGAGGACAACATTCTCTCACTTCAAGCTACAGCAAATTGAGCTCTTTTGTCATTTGTTACATAAAGCAGGTGATGTTGATCTGCTGCCACTGATTTTGACCTGCGTCTTTGGGAAAAAAACAAACAGAAAACAACTCTAGTGCATTCGTTCGTAAAGCTGTACTCCAAAGTGATGGTAAAATAATTCCAGGACAGTTTTCATGGCAGATAATATATATTCTTTTTTTAAAAAAAATAAATATTAGGTAGCTTTATGGGGAGTTAATTCTTTAAAAAACAAGTAAAGCCATTCAACAAGACTGAGCCTTATACTTCTTGTATTACATCAATAACTTAATATTTGGCATCTATAGTTCCTAATTCCACATCTTGTTTGTCTCATTAAAGAAACCTGTCTCCACTCTCTCTCTTAGTCCCTCTCCTTCTTTCTTTATATAGGTATATTTTGAATTGTTCTAATGTACCCAGGGGTATGATGTCAATCAGTTTGACAGGACATTGATTTTGCTAAGATTAGATATGACCTAAGGGGTGATAAATTCTTTAGCAACTGCTCATTTTGTTGCAGTTGCATTGCGTTGGATGGGAGACGAATTAAGATTTTTTGTTGTTGTTGAGGAGGCTTTCAGCCAGAATGAAAAAAAGAGAATCTAAATGTGACCCTATAATCTCGATTCCTGAAGCACTTACACTTAAAATAATAATAATATTATAAATCAATTAAAAAGTCACTGTCATAATATCTGCTATTTTCTTTGGGCAGATTCATGAGTGTCAGTTGTAGAATGGTGTGATTTATTTTCTTAAATCTCAAAGGTGAGCCTGCTAAGTCACCCTCCATGAATGGTTGGTGCATTCATGTGGGTGGCTTTCCATTTTTAATTTTTCTTTTTTTCTAAATACTTTCTCATGTCACTTATTGATGGATATCAGTTGCTGTGAGCGCAAAAGAACTATCTAGGTTCAGTTATGGAATGTCACCCTCTGAATTTTATGTTCCCACATAAAACCAATAGTACTATGAAGGACTTTGAGTTTATTTTTAGTAACTTCCTATTTGGTTAGTCATTTTGCATCATTGTTGGAGTCTCTTAATCCATCTATTTGGATGTTTTGCCTCTGTTTCCACTTGCTCAGAAGTCTTAATTTGCCATTTGGATTGTGTATGTCTTTGTTGGCAATATGCTCTTTATGTAAAACCACTGCTTAATTAAAATTAAGAAAGGTTGATGACTTTTCTTTCTGTTTTTATTAAGTACAGCAGAAATTTAAATTATACCTGATACATGTGATCTAGTCCAAGATATATTTATGGAGGCTAAATTCAATCACTGATAATAATTAATCTCTGGTTATCATTTTTCTTACTATATGAGAAATGCTTTGATTCCATTTAACTTTTTATTTTGTGACAGCGGTGACTGTTATAAAATTTGAGATTCTAGTATTCTTAAATTAAAACCACATTTTATGTATTGTCTTACTTTCCTGTCTTTTTTAAATTGATTTTTTTGGTAACATTTAGGAGAGACACTACAATTTTATAATTTATAAAATTATAAGTACTAATCGGATGGTAGGAAGTTGAAGTGGAATTAACATGAATTATTTCCCAACCTTCCTAAGTTTCTATGCTTAGCTCCAAGATTAGCCTAGCATTTGTACCTGAGAGGCAATGAATTTTAAAAGTATATAATATCAATTCCAGAAATTTTAATTCTTTGGCAGAGAATTTTCTTATAGCTGTATATATTTAAAATTTTTTTTAAATACAGAATTAAAGTGTCATGATAAAAGTCTTTGTAATGGAGATTTCTTGACATTGCTTTTCCAAGAGTCTGGCAAGGTATTTGTTGCTTTGCTTTTTTATTTTCTCCAGCTAAATCTCAATTTCTGGCTCTCATTACACATCCTTGTAAGCCTCCCGCCATATGATCAGGGTCCTGGCCAATACAAAAGTTCTCTCTGAACTACACAAAGATGTTCTCAATATGCTCTAGCCAAGGCCAGCTTTTCTGTTGCTCCTTGGGATTAAAATTTTGGACGAAGACCTAACCCAGTCCACCAGGCAGAAGGATCACATTATTCCCTTCCTTTTCACCTTCCTCTCCTCTGCCAAATACTCTAGCCAACAGATAAGCAAAGGCATATTAAAACATAGACAAAGGGAGAATCATCTTTGTGTACTCACTCATTTTTAGCATTTTTATGTTTAGTGACTGGCTTGTCGAATTGGCATTTGTATCTAAGTCCCCTTTTGCTATTGTGCTACCAAGTAGCTCATGTGTTAGAGGAAATGGAGAACAAGCAAATATTCAGCTAGTAGTCATAGTAATAAGAGGCAACATCTGATGGTGTTCTCTGCCCTTCATAGATTTTAACCCTAGATATTCGAAGTAAACTGCAGTGCAGTCACCTGGATGTTATGATAAATGGCAAAGTCAGGATTCCATCCCAGACTGAGCACTCCTGGATCCCTGCTCTCAGCCACCTACCACATTCTCTCTCCAGTGCTTTCCAGTTCCCAGATGTGCTGGCGTCTTGTGGTCAACACCACCTATTCCTATATCTCACCCTGCCGGGCCTGTCCTGTCCCAGTTATTGTGGGGAGGATGTGGAAATGACTGTCAGGGAAAAGTGAAAGATTTGTTTTTAAATTCTTAAAAAAAGAAAAAAATACCCACCTAAATATAATCCAGCCTTCAAGGAATCTGGAGCTTTGAGAGGGTAATCAACTTGCCAAGTTTCCACTAAGAATGATGACTCCAGGGCTGTAACCTAATACTTACATCAGAATTAGAAATGGTCAGTTATATATAGGAAGTCCATACTTGATTGAAATTCTAAATTTTTATTTGTTTTGAATGGATACTGTTGAAAAATTACTAAAATTTCTTTAAAAGGACAATAGAAATATTGGCGGGTGAAGAATGTACTCATATCTTTGGGAAGGGCAGGAACATGATTAAATTGGAATTTGTCCCTAAATTAAAGGGGAATGGGTGCTTTTTGTAAAAACTTTTATTGAATCAATGAAGATATGTTATTTTTTCTTTTTACCTCACAATGCCTCGTGGTGTCTATCTCAGTGTCAGCACTAACACCCTATCCTCTAAGAATGTCTGTGGAATATGGATTATTCATAGGCAGGAAAATTTAGTAGAAGGGGTATTTTATTTAGGTTCCTTTTTCCCTTTGGCTTTATTTGAGCTGAAATGGATTCACATTTGGAGCTCCACATGAAGTTTCTTGCTTAGTGTGTTCTTCTTGGTCTTGTTGTTTAACTTTCCTTCCTGGCTTTTATTCATGTATTTTACTGATATACATTTGTCCAGAAATTTTGGCAGCCAGTGTATTTTTAAAAGCAAAATAAAAATATTGAACAGTAATTTCCATCCTTATGAAGGACACAGAAATAATTTATATACAGTGACATAGTGTTTTTACATTGCAAATCTGCTTGTGTTTTCTTTTTAAATATCATTTCGTATCTATATACTGTAGAGATGACAATAATGTAATGACTTCCTTAATATATGGCCTAATTTTCTCAGAGAATACACTTATTTGAAAAGCAAAAAACCCTAAATAGCTTCCCATATGGTGGTAGCATCTTTCATATTTTCTGTCACAAGGGTGATATTTTTTTGTATGCATTTGTGATTTCTATTTGAAAACATTTATTTAGAGCCTGTCATAGAGAAGGCACTTCACCAAATATTGTCATAGATTAAAAAGTGACTAATAATTTGGTCATTGCCTGTCAAGGAGTTTACCTTTTTGGGGGAGACATAAGTATAAACCTAAGAGTAAAACAGGCAGACTTGCTTGTATCCTAAAGTAGAACTTCATTGGAAAGAGGAGGGAGGAAAGTTTTCTATTTAGTGGCATCCAAGAAGACTGTTTGGGAGAGCTTGCAATTCAATATTCAAAAAATATCTTAAGATTATGATGATTAAACAAGTGGCAAGAGGAGAAAAATGCATCAGAGATTTTGTATCCAAGTCTACAGAATCTGTAGGACATATTGTCAATAATTTACTATTGATTTTCTTTTCAACAATGTTTATTTATTGACATTTAGCATATATCTATTATATAGATATTCTGTCACAATGTTTTATTCCTTGCACCAGCTGGCTACTGTTTTGTAACAAAAAACAGACAATTTCATAAACAAGAAGTGTTTCTTTTTCCTTAATATATCTTTGGGTTGACTAGAGATTGGCTGTTCTAAGCTGTGCTCATGTAGGCTTGACTCTATGGATTTAGAGTCATTTTTGTCTGGTCTGGTCTACATGTAACTTATTCTTTTGAGAGCAGTACTCTGTCTTAAGCATGATTTTCTCTTAGTGGAATCTGGAGATGCTAATATAGACAGGTGGAGTCAGAATGCCCCTTAAAGCCTAAATTAGAATTGCCACACTGACTTCCTAATGCCCATAAGCCAAAGCAAATCTCATGGTAATTCTCATTAGTCGGGTAAGAGCTTATACTACTCCCATGGAAGTGGAGGTGGGGAAAGGAATGATTATTTCTATCTCCTAATCTACCATAGTCCTCAAGTGACTGCCCCTTGCTACCTCCTAAACAATATTTTACTGATCACATTGACTTTAAAAAGATAGATTCCCTAAGAATTTAAGAACAATAATTATTTTCTAAGTAAATCACAGCAAGACAGACACAATCGTCATACTACCTCCAATATTCTAACATACTAACAAATACGTGTATAACTATACACACACACACATACCACACAACACATACCCCTCTGTGATGTTATTAATATTATACAGATAAATAGATATAATATTTCCATGTACTGTGCTGCTACTGTACTAAATGATTGTACAGAATAATAGTTAACTGCAATTCATAGGGCTTATAACGTTAATCATCCTAGGAAGTAATTAGCTGAATGCCTTCTGTGTATTTGCTAGGCTGCCACCTCCATGACATGTTTTCCATCTTAAGGACACTCCTGTTGAAATCAGAATGCGCTAAACAGAGTTTTAGAAATGAGAGAAGCAGTCTCACTGGCATTGGAAAGTAATCTGCTAAGTTTCCCAAAGGGCAGATCTTCCAAAAATAAAAATCATCTAACTAGAGATTTTGGCTTTGACAGAGATACTAAACAGGTTTATAAATCACGAACACCTTGTATCTGTACAGTGCTAAAAGAGAAGATCCTGGTAGGGGGTCCTTTAAATGTGGTGCATGTAGAACCCACGTCTTTGCACAAGTGGAATAGGAGTTCCTTCTCTCCTCCTCCTTCTCCCGTGCGCTCGTGCGCGCTCTCTTTCTCTGACTCTCTCTCTCTCTCTCTCTCTGTCTCTTTCATTCTCCTCCTTTGAACTTTGACAGAGCTTTCAAAACTAAGGTTACACACTGGTAATCATCAGCTCTGGCTTCAGTGATGGACTTCCAATCTTTTTCTTATTCTAAGACCCCTACCACACACCTCGCAGTAACTTGAAATACATTATGCTCCCAGTGTGGTTGTAATATTATCATCTTATTATCACCAATTCCCTTGCATGGTGGCTTTGCTGAGCAGCTGTTTCACAGATAAGCCAATTTCATTTAAGTATTGCTCTATCAGACTCTGAAACCAGTTCTACCAGAAGGATTCTTGGTCATGAATGTTAATGAGCAGACAAGTATCCTTTCTCTGACAGAGGCTCACTAATCCTTTGAGTAAGTATGAGTGAATTACAGGAGAAATTTTATTTAAGTTAAATTGATCTGCCACTGAATAGAGAAAACTTATTTTCTTATTTTAATGAAAATCAAGAAAAAATATTTAATGAGGGTGTAAATTAGAGCTCCCTGGAAACATTTCTGTCTTCTGATCTGAGAACACAGTACCTCAGTGTAGACTGGTTTGACTGCAAAGTGTGCATAAAGCCAGTAAACTCAGGATTTCTAGTGAGGCCTGATGGCGGTGGGACAGTAGGAAATGAGAGTAGAAACCTCTCACTCTCTCTCTGTGATTTGGTATCAAGAGATGCTTTACATTCTATAGTGATAAGGAATTGGGATAAAAAATTATTTTTTCTTCTTCCCTTGAGCTAATGTAAGATTTCCTTTTTTTTTTCAGACGAATAAGATAGTAAAGCCGTAAGAACAGCATTTGTATGCTTTTTGTATTCTAAGAATACGAGAGAAATAATTTCAGTGAACCTTTATCTGAACTGATATAACCATGTCCTGATGGAATCCTGTGATGGGCAGATAGAAAGGAATGAGATGGTCAGAAAGATGATCATTGTTGAAGCTAGTTGATGAGTCCTTGGGGAGTTCATAGAACATTCTGGGTTGTGTGTAGATTCTGAATTTCCATAATAAAGAGATTTAAAACAGACAGCTGGCCTGCAGAGTGGCTCATGCCTGCGATCTTTACACTTCCGTAGGCTGAAGCAGGCAGATCACCTGAGATCAGGGGTTTGAGACCAGCCTGGCCAACATGACAAAACTCTGCCTCTACTAAAACAAACACAAAAATTAACCAGGTGTAGTGGTGCAGGCCTGTAATCCCAGCTCCTCAGGAGGATGAGGCACAAGAATTGCTTGAACCCAGAAGCGGGAGGTTGCAGTGATCCGAGATTGTGCCACTGCACACTAGCCTGGGCAACAGAATGAGACTCTGTCTCAAAAATAAATAAATAAATAAAAAACAAATGAGAGAGCAAGCGAGAGAGCTGGCTTGAACATATACAGGACTGAAGCTAACCAGACTGTGAACCAGTCTACGTACAGAACAATGTCAGCCGGTGTTGCTACTCTCATTTTTTGTATATTCAACAGTAAATTACACAGAGCACATCATTTTCAAGTTGCAAACCTGAAAACAACCTACAGGATTTTAACCCAGTTCAAGGCTACTTTGCTTATGCTTCCATCCAATATTTTATTTTTATTGTGCTGAAAATGACATCTTTAATCTATCCACATGAACAGGCCTGTTAAAATGATGCTTAATCTTCAAACCTCCTTGGTAAGTGTGATTGAATATATTCAACTTTTGTTTGTAAGATATATGGACACCAAAATAAGGAAAATATCCAAACCTGAACTTTGGCAAGATTCAGAAGACAATGTAATGTGTTTATTATCAAATGCATTACAAATAACTTTTCCATGTCATTTAGTAGTCATTCAGTGATTTTTTTACTGAGTGACCGACGCTAACATGAGCTCTTGGGGTTTGGCATTTTAACAAATGTAGAAAGATACCTTGCCTAAGCAGTTAATTTTCTATCATTCCAAGTATTCCCTTAGACAAGAACAGGATCCTGAACCCAAATGTGAAAGAAGAACCAGTGACCAGCTAAGAATAATTCTGTGTGGTCCACAGTGCTCAGAGAAATTTTAAAAAATCACTCATCACAGTTTCAGAATGTGCCATTTGTTATTCTTGCCAAAGGTTTATTATATTCCTTGAATAGACAAATATTCTTGGGATAACTAGATACAGTAGTTTATGGTCATCATACTGTTTCCTCCCTACCTAGTGGTCCAGTTGAATATAAATAACTTGAAAATGAAAAGCAAACTTTGAAGTAAGATAGCAGGAAATCGGGGCTCCAAGGCCTTCGAATGTTTAAAGAAATTGGATTTCTCCACATATTTTGTTTTATTTTTGGAAATGTATTTGCATGTTTTCTCCTTGTGAAAGAATCGTTCTGTGATCATTACAGGTTTTAGTTCTCTCAGTCTTCTTATCTCTTTCTTCTTAATGCTTCTATAGTTGACACCTTATCATTTTTACTTACTTAGTGTTCTTGTATTCATCTAAAACATATGATCCATTGCCTATTCCCTGTTGAAGTCTAAGCTCATTAAGTTCAGAGATTAGGTCTTCCATTTCTATTTTATCTTCCTATACCTGACTTAAGATGAAGCATATGTAATACAGCTGCAGTGTTGTCTGACGATGGTAGCAACCTGTGCAGTCCCACGGGCACAGACCAGTTAGATGAATTACTCATGTTCTTATAGTAATTATGACAGAAGAAATAGGGAGGCTTGAATTCTCATTATCTATTAACTCTTAGGGTCCATAAATCTGGAATTCATATGTGATATCAGTGGCATTGGTACCAGTGGATTTAATGGAACTAATTTTAAATTCCCTGGACAAAGATTGCCTTTACTTAGAGTGATAGCAAGTAGAGGTCCTTATCGTAAAAAAAATAGGATAAGTGTGTTTTTCTCTATTGCAAGTATGCACATACATACATACACACACACACACACACACACACAGGCATGAATAAGAAATGTTTAAGATGTGTGTGAGTTTCCTGGAGAATCAGTTAATATACAGATTACTGGGTTCAATACCAGAGACTATGATTCTTAGGTCTGGACTGAACTCAGAAAGGATCTCCTGTTCTGAAGCAAGTGTTCTCTGCCCACCACACTTATCACTGGCTTCTATGGAATTGTTAGGTTAGTTACCAGGATGTAGAGCTGGGACATAGAAATTTGACAGAAGTTTTTGAATCTTTGCTCTGACATGTGAAGGTCAACCAATAACAGGTCTCCATATCTAAGGTGGCATTTAAGCAACTGTTGCCCATCAAATAATGACTTTTATACATGAACCAAGTTTCCCTTTTTTCTTTTCAATTTTGACAATGAATTATACAATTATACACAAGATCAACAACTTATGTTATCTTTTACAGATGTATACCATGGATTTTTGCATTTTTAAATTTATGGAGTACACAATTATTTTTCTTTTTCTCTTTATTTTCTATTTCATAGAACCTAATACATATTTATTTTACAATCTGTAAAATACTTTTTAATTTTTGGGTTACTTTTTTTTGCTAGGATGATGTTTTTGGAAGCCAAGTATCTTATTTTTTATTTTTAATTTTTGTGGGTATATAGTAAGTATATATATATATATATATTGGTGGGTACATGAGATGTTTTGGTATAGGCATGCAATGTGAAATAAGCACATCATAGAGAATGGGATATCTATCTCTCAAGCATTTATTCTTTGAGTTATAGGCAATTCAATTATACCCTAATTTATTTTAAAATTAACTGTAATTAAGTTACAGTTGACTGTAGTCACTCTGTTGTGCTATCAAATAGTAGGTCTTATTTATTCTTATTTATTCTTTCTTATTTATTCAGGTACTATTTTTTTGTATTCTTATTTATTCTTTCTTATTTATTCAGGTACTATTTTTTTGTATTCTTATTTATTCTTTCTTATTTATTCAGGTACTATTTTTTTGTGCCTGTTAGCCATCCCCACCTCTTCAGTCACCCCCATCCCCCGCCAATTCCCTTCCCAGCCTCTGGTAACTATCCTTCTACTCTCTATGTTCATGAGTTCAATTGTATTTATTTTTAGATCCTACATATAAGTGAGGGCATATGATATTTGTCTTTCTGTGCCTTGCTTATTTCACTGAACATAATGATCTTCAATTCCATCCATATTGTTGCAAATGACTGGATCTTATCCTTTTTATTGCTGACTTGTACTTCATTGTGTAACTATATATTTTTTTAATAGCACATTTTGATTCAAAAGTAAAGTATGTTTATTGTAGAAAACTTGTATAACTTAACTTGAATGCGTTAAAGGATTAAAATGACTTTAAATCTATGCCTAATTGAAGGAAAAGTATGTGATCTCTAAGGAATCTGGGATAGGGATATAATGTGAAATTATTAATAATTGGTATCATGAAACTTTATTCAAATAACTTCTGAAAAAAATAAAATAAGTTGGAAGTCTTAATTCCTGTATTAAATAGTTTATAATTATAAAATGAAAAGTAGAATCCAGTCTCTGTGAGAGTGAGGGAATTTCCTATTTTCTGGGTATAATATTCCTACCACGTATACTTTATGACATTTTGTCAGTACAACTCTGGGCTACTTTTTCCATAATTGAGTTTGTTGTCTCTATTTAGAGCAAAAGTAGAAGACTACAGCAATATAATTCTGAAGACCTGTGTAATATCTTATGATTTATATTAAAAATAGGTTAAGGAAGTACTTAAATAAATTCTTCCATTAAGTAATGATTTAAGGAAAGTAGAGATTTAAGGAAAATAAAAACATATAATAAGAAATGTTTAAAATGTTCTCTTTGACCACTAGTCCAAGGTTTACTGACTTTGTCCCCTGGATCATTAGCCCAGCCAGGCTTGTCCTCATTCTCTGGGCAGTGCCTGAAAACCTTTTACTAAAAGAAATACTTTCTAAGGATATCTACAGGCCTCAAGTGTTCCAAGTCCCCTTACAAATAGCGATTAGCAATCAGTCAGAAACTTCTGTCAGTTTCAAGATTTAGCTTCTGTCTGGTGCAGAGAACTCCAAATTGCATTCTGAAACTGAAAAGTTAGGGGCCCAATTTTAACTAATATAAGTTTTATGTATTTTTAAATTACTAGCCACATTCCCAAAATGTATTGGTATTTTTTCTTCCAATGGCTGAGATTACTTTTCTGCTTTCTGATTGTAAGTCAGTCATTTCTTATTTTTTCCCGTATAGCTTCTAGATGCCTTAAACAGTCTGCAGTCTTTTCTTCATTCATTAATTCATTCTCCATAGTTCGGGAAGGGTCTTTATGACATGTTAAGTTTTATTTTTAAAAAATCTTAGCCATATAAATAGCACAGGCTTTGGATCTTTACAGACTAGGTTTCAAATATAGGAAGTGCATTGTATTGACAAAATGATCTTGTAAGATTCTTAAACTCTCTGGTGGAAAAAATTTGTTTTTTCATTTGTAAAATGAGTATAATAATACCTGTTTTCAAACTATGATGTACATAAAAAGCCTAGCAGGAGTCTAGCAAAGAGTGAGCTTGTAATGTATGAGGGTTCACTTCTCCTCTTCATCCATTTCATTGTCCGTTTCTTACCCATAAGGAGCTGAAACTCCTATAGAACCACTTAGATAAGAGCATAAATAACTGGAATGCTGATTGGTACCATAAGTTAAAATGCAGATAAAATCATGGAAGAGAATGAAATTGGTTCATGACAAGAAGAGCATACATGGCTTGGCAAAGGGACAGAATAAAAACCCTCTTGAAATTTAGGAAAGATTCAGAAATGTAGATATATGATTGAAGGCATGGAGATGGGGAATTATGAGTGATACAGGGATAATGCCATGTGATGAGACAAAGAAGGCCTGAATCAAAGTGGAGGGTACTCATTATTAAGGTCCTTGAATATGTTTCGAAAGTAGAAAATTAAGTCTGTTTCCCAAAAAATCAATGGGTGTGCTTGTTATTTTCATTTAAATAATTGAATTGACTGTGGACTTTGAAGTTATGTAGACAAAAATTTAAATTCCTGTTGAACAACAATTAAAAGGTTTACACTGTGGGGTTTGTTGTGTTTAATTGATGGCTGACAGCAGGCATGTGGATTAGAGAGCAAAATGCATTCAGTTGGTTCCATGTATCCTTTAGTGTATGTGTCTGTATTACACCATTTTTAAATAAACAGTGTGCTCTGGAGGGTCTGTGACTGAGGTGGGTTTTTGTATGGTCTATATATGAGAATTCTTTATATGTAGCCTGCTACCATAGTGGTCCTCCCTTCAAAGCACATGCTACGAATGTTCAGCAGTGATTGTAGGGAGTGGTAGGTTCAGAAGTAGACTTTTCTTGTCCTATGCTGTTCTCCTTTTCAGGTTTCTCACCAAAGTTAATATGAATTATGTTATCACAAAAATGGGCAACTGCTTCATCTGATTATGAAAATGACCATTTAGTTCATACCTCTTAGAAGGCCATGCCATATATATCACGTCTCAGTATATGAAATTAGTTATCTTTCTATAATTTTCTCACGGTAGTGTCCTGTTCCAATTTCAAAGGCAAACGTGTAATGAAATTGCTAAATTTCATATGTTATACTTTTAAAATGTTATATTTGTTTCAAATATCTGGAATAAAGTTTTTCCCCATAGCATTATATACAAATATATAGTACAAGGATCCCACTATGGATATTCTAACCAACAACAGTGCTGGGCACATAACTAATGATAATTGCCCAGTACATGTAATGAATTGAATTTTCTCAGTAACAATTTAGTACACAATTGGCGTAGTATATGGATCACTAGGGATGGATGAATACAAACAACTTCTGCGCTCAATTTTTTCAGATCATTGAAAATCCCAGAGCCTCCAGAGCTCTGTGAAAGTCTACTTTATAAAAAGACATGCATATTTACTTACTATATATTTATACAGTGTTTATTAAGTAGCTATTGATTGTTCATAGTTGCATTCTCAGCTACCTTAAATCCTCATAGAAAATGCATAATTCTTAAAGGCAACTAACATCTCCATTTGTTCAAATTATTAGGAATGGAGTGATACACAATAACATGGTATACCATTAGCATTATGCCAAGGGTGAATGAAGGATGCATTTCTGGATGACGTTTCTTTATCCTAAGGTTCACTAACCATGGTTAATATTGAACCAAGTTTATTTGTGCAGTTTTTGAAGAGACCAAGGTATTAAGATTCCTTAGAATAAGCATGATCCAGGTATCACCTGCACACCTAAATGGATTTATTGCTAATGAGTAATGCTGTTCCTTCACTGCACAGTCTACACAAAAAATAGCAGAGCTCAATTTAAACAGGACAACAATCTTCTGATTGATTGAGTTTTTATTAAGGTCTCTTTGTTGGATTAATTTGATTCTTTTCTCTTCCTTTCCTCATCTAGATGAAACATATTTTAAGGGCTATTCATTTTAGATAAAGTTGAGGAATAGATTTTAAAGAAATTTAAAAAGTAATAATGTATTTGCAGTTAAGCCCTTGCCTGTAATCCGAGCAATTTGGGAAACCAAGGTAGGTGGATCATTTGAGCCCAGGAGTTTGAGATCAGCCTGGGTAACACAGCAAAACTGTATCTCTCAAAAAAAAAAAAAAAATCCACAAAAATTAGCCAGATGTGGTGATGTGTGCTTGTAGTCCCAGTTACTCTGTAGGCTAGAGGGGGAGAATCACTTCATCCCAGGAAGTTGAGGCTGCAGTGAACCACGATCACACCACTGCACTGTAGCCTGGACAACAGAGTGAGATCCAGTCGCAAATAAATACACACAATATATTTGCCTTCTTTGTTAGGAATTCTGCTCAATACCCAGCATAACCCTGTTAGTTTTGCAGGAACACAGTAAAAGCTTCCTTGATAACAAAACAGAAAAGTCAGCTGTTTGTTTTCTTGCTCATGTAAACCCCCCAATTTGGCTTTGTTTTCTGCTCTCTTGTCCAGTAACTTCATTTTTAAGCCTCTTTCTTATGTATTTGAACAACAAACAAGGAAAATGACATTGTTGTCAAGTACCTTAACTTCACGCATGATGTTGCTTTAAAATAAGTAATATAATGAAAGAAAGCAGGCACCAGTAACCTTTAGAAAGGCAAAATAACTTGAGTGGTAAGGACTAATGACCCTTTTGTCTTCACAAAGTATTTCTCTCCATTTAAACAAACATACGCATGTGGAGTAAACCATATTGATAGCCTACATTTCACATTAAATGAAGAACTCCTTTATTCTAATTGATGATAATAAATTTAAAGACTAATTAATGTCTTCCACTGGAATAATAAGTTCTGGGAAAATATCACATATTTTAAAAAGATTGGGAGTGAAGAGAAAGTTGCATCTATGAAAAAATAAATTTTAGTAAGATTGATACACATTTATATCAGTAATTGCATACTATACCCATATGTATCTATCTATCTATATATATATCTC
This sequence comes from Cheracebus regulus, assembly GCA_963574635.1. NCBI lineage: Eukaryota > Metazoa > Chordata > Mammalia > Primates > Pitheciidae > Cheracebus > Cheracebus regulus. The sequence goes on along the minus strand of CAUYQU010075388.1, from coordinate 42,404 downwards.
ACAGTTCTTATGTTCTAACACTGTTTTCTTTTCCATGTTCCCCAGGAAACAAAAATGAACATGATCCTAAATTACACTTTATATTTCACATTCGCTAATGGGACTGATATTAGGAAACAGTGCCAAATGTATAAGAGCTGAACAGTTTTTTATTTGAGTATTTGTTTGCAAAACAATCCCAGGCTAATGGAGGATCATTTGTAGGAAGCTAAGTCATGCTGGGTGCTCATTAGATAACTTAGAAAGACTCTCTAGTTTGCTTTCCTTCAACCCCCAGTTGGAGATAGTTGTGTATGTTTCAATTAAAATCTCCATTTACTTCCAGCTGGCAACCTTAGTATCCATTCTACCAATAGGGACCAAAGGTCACAGGCTCCTGCCTGAGCAGACTTTTTAAGAAATATGCCATTTGCCTTCCTTGTGAAGATACGTTTGAGCCACCCATAGCAGGCTTGAGGAGAAGAGTCTGAAGGGTCAAATTGCATGGGGACTTTCACCTTATTTACTGATGTAGCTTTGGTAGCTGTCGGTCCAGATGCTACAACTGCTGTTGCTTTGTGGATTGGGATTCGGCAGCAGCTGTTGTTCTTTGCTAGAGCGTGTTTCTGAAATTCAAAATTTAATAGTCTGAGACCCTAGTCATTGAAAACTATGCTGAAAGTTAATTTGCTGAATCCAAGTTTATTTTCCTGCTAAGCCATAGTTTGTGATGGAGCCTTTCCCCTGTGATGCACAATAAAATGAAGAAAGGCCTTATTTAGTGCCATTACCAGACTCGATCAAGAGAGAATGCAGTGATTACAGAGTCGGGCGTGGGCTTTGCTGCCTTGTAATTTGGCCTTATTCACATTTTTCACATTTTTAGAATTTCAAATCTAGATCCCTGTACTTTCTACCTCCATTGCATTTGGGAACCTCATGAAACTCCAGTTTCTCTATCTCAAAAGATTAAAAATTAAATTCTACCATGGAGAGGTATTGTGAATTAAATGAGATAATATACATAAAACACTTACTATAATCTTTGACACACAATTTGTTTTTACTATTTTTATCCCACCCATATCACCTTTATATGGGTTTTCTGATAAAGAAAAAGCTAATTGTTTCCGTGGTTAATTTCTCAGAAAATTAAGTTTCTCACCCAATGAATATGAAAATTCTTAATAGACAAATCCTTATAGATAGTATTTGTTAAGTAATACTGTGTTCCAGGCACTATTTAGGTGCTTTATATGAGTTATCCCATTCAGCCATCACAAAAATCCCATGAAGTGGGTGACATCATTTCTTTTTCTGTTTCAGACTTGAGAAAGTTCTTACTTAGAAATATTAGGAATTTGCCTGAGGTCACATATTAGAGGCAAAGGTAGGACTTCATTCAGTCTATACCTGTTACCAGGCTCTACTTTCTCCATAAGGAAAGTAAATCAAATTACCTTGGAATGAAATATTTTAGCTTTGTTTCTAAAATTAAATATTTTTTTCTGTAATGGGAATCTCAGGCAACTCTACTATTATGGCTTTTTTCATTCCCTGGAATCTCTAGTGGGGAGATGATTTTTTTTTTTTTTTTGATTCAGGGTTTTGCTCATGTTGCCCAGGCTGGAGTGCAATGGTACAATCTTGGCTCACTGCAACCTCTGCCTCTCAGCTTCAAATGATTCTCCTGCCTCAGCCTCCCAAGTAGCTGGAATTACAGGCGCCCACCACTGTGCCCAACTAATTTTTATATTTTTAGTCGAGACAGGATTTCACCGTCTTGGCCAGGCTGGTCTCGATCTCCTGACCTCAGGATTCACCTGCCTCAGCCTCCCAAAGTGTTGAAATTACAGGCATGAACCACTGCGCTCAACCGATGAATTTATACTTATAAGTGATAAACATTGTTTTGTGTATAAGTCTGTGTTTCGGCATTCTCACTTTGACAAGATTGGATATGATCCACTTAATTATAAAAAGGAATGAACCTTAAGCTTGACCTGTCCACATCAAGATAGACCTAGTTATAGATGCCACAAGTAAAATGTGGTGGGAGGGTTGGGGAGTGGGAAACAGTATTTGGGAAGCATAGCCACCAAGAGCAATCCAGCCAAGCAACCTCTATCCTTGCAAAGTTAACAAGAGTATCTACCGATATCCAGAGTTCCAGCACATAAGGTGCAGACACAAATGATATGCAAAGATGCATACAGACACAACTGACCCTTGGGGGAAAAAAAATCCAGCCCTGGGCACAGAGGCAGGATCTCAGTTTAACAGTGAGTCAGAGGTCACATCTGTAGCTGGACATATGTAACCTATATGAAGATGAGATCTCAGACACAGAAACAAGACAGGGGCCAACTAGAATTGGCACTTAAGGTTGCAACTAAAAAGTAGCAAATACTGTGTTAGAAAGTAGAAATTATTGAGTCATTCCTTGCTAATGTCAATTAAATCCTCTGGAGCCTGGGCTGTACCTGAAGATGGGAGTTGGAGAATTAAAAAAAGACTGATCCTGCCAGCAGAAAAGTCATGGATGACTATTGTTAGGAAATTATAAAAACTCTGTAGCATGGATATACTTGCAAGTTGCCAGAATTATATTCAAATGTATAAAGTAAATTTGTTTTTAATTATTTTTTATTTCAATAGGTTTGGGGGAACAGGTAGTATTTGGATTACATGAATAAGTTCTTTTGTGGTGATTTCTGAGATTTTGGGATACCCATCACCCAAGCAGTATACCATGTACCCAATGTGTAGTGTGATTTTTGAGACAGAGTTTTGCTTTTGTTGCCCAGGCTAGAATGCAATGGCACAATCTTGGCTCATTGCAGCCTCCACCTCTTGGATTCAAGCGATTCTCCTGTGTCAGCCTCCTGAGTAGCAGGGATTACAGGCACCCACCACCACACCTGGGTAATTTTTGTATTTTTGATAGAGACAGGGTTTCACCATGTTGGCCAGGCTGATCTTGAACTTCTGACCTCAGGTAATCCACCCACCTCAGCTTCCCAAAGTGCTGGGATTACAGGCATGAGCCACCATGCCTGGCCTGTGTTGTCTTTTTTTAATATAAAACTTTGCGATATGTTTTGCTATGTATTTTCTACTTTTGCTCACATTTTTCACACAAAATTTTGTTGGAGATTTTATACTTCAGCTCATGAAGGAAATGATATAGTTCATGACAATGTTACCATTAAGACTAAGGATAAAATAATTAAAACTTGTAAAGATTCTATAAAACCAAAAAAAATTACCCTTTATTTCATTAATACGCAACATTTTTCTCTTAATCTTAGTAAATGAAATGTAAACTTTCTGTGTACTCTAATCTTGCTTTAAATGTCAGCAGATATTTGTACATATATGAAGTAGCAATATATATATAGGCAACTGGTAATGGTATTTGATTTGGGGAATGAAAATAGTCTTTGGGAGCAGTAATGAGAGGGAAGTCCTTTTGTACCTTTTGAATATTTAATCATATTTATAAATTACCTATTACACTATTTTAAAGAAGAACGATGCGACAATGCTAAAGAAAACTGAAAATATTCAAATTCAGTTCTTTATAAGATGCTTGGAGCAGGTGGTGAAAACCTTTGCTTTTCTACACACCACTTTCAATTTAAAAGTGACCATGTAAAAATCAATGGTAAAACATTTCTAATTTCAGTGAAATAAGTTTATTTTTTCCCTTCTTCTGAAGAACACTTTTTACCTTCTATGAAGTGAATGACTTTGACATTTGGATGTTGCACCATTCCTTTTTAAAGTATATTTTGTATATGAATTACTTCCAGGAAAAGGTCAATTCAACGTTTAAAGATTTTGCATACAAAATAAGATAACTAAGACATACCTCTTAGGAACTGCCTACTCTTCACCCCTGTTATTAATACTCTAAGCCTATTTGTTAATTTTCTACTGTTGTTTTAGATATTTATAAATTTCTCTATCTTTTTCTGTGCTGTTTCAAAATATGTTTAGTGTTTCTTAACCTGAAACCCTAGATAGTTAAAAAAATATATATATATACATATATACATATTATATGTATATATGTATATATATATAGGCATTCCCTCAAGGTGTAGCATTTTTGTTGATTTCCGTTTTTCAACATTGTTAAAATACTGAGTTTCATTGTAATTTGCCTGCAAATCTCTGTCTTTATATTCAGTTTTTTCTTCTCTCACATGCCCCCAATTTCATAGGCCATGAACCTGACTTCAAGGCCTTTATCTTCCAGTGACCTGGGTCTCCATTTCTATGTTCTGCTCTCCCTTTATCTGTTGTCAGGAGGGAGGAGCAGCATTCAGTGTAGCACTGCAATTTTCGACTTCAGTTGTATACCTGCTCCACCTCAGCAGGTGTTGGCCATTTGCAATTGCAAAAATGAAAAGCGTGTAGGGAAAACACAGAAAGAAATGTGTGAGGGACTGATTCATTGCTATATGGCAGCATTTTAACAAGAAAATTATTTCTTGGATAAAGGAATATATATTCTTTGAATTAACAAATGTAGACTTCTCATTCAACTTTTTGCCTTTTCCAGTAATTGAGAGTATCTTGATCACTGTTTCATTAGGAAGTGTCTGCTTTCTTGATTCTCAAGGATGTCATTACTCAAATGGGCTTTGAAAAAAGTATATTGATATTTCTTTTTATCTAAGGGCCCTCAGAATCTTTACAAATATAGACTCCTTAAAAACACATCTGGTCAGTGTAGCTGTTTCAGTGAATTAAGAGAGAAATTAACAACCACAAAAAATACAGTGAGTGAATTACCTTTTCATCAAAAGGTAATTTTGATACATGGCCTTATGGCTGATCTAAGACCATAAGCTGATAGTAAGCAGCTCCTACCTGAACATAAGGCACTGCCATCTGCATTTAAGAGATTGGAGAAATAAAGAGGCAGAGCTGTGCTATAAAACTTTTATGTTTCCTTGTAATAATCATGCTGTAAGCCACTGATAACTGCAAAAGCAGTAACCACCTAAATAGCAATCAGTATCTTATGTATATATTTTGATAGGTACTGTTCTTTCAAAGTTAAGTCCTTAAACCATGTGCTAATGAAACATGCTGAATATTGTTAATATTTTATATAAACAGCATTTTTTCATGATGATGTCAAATAAATTTCACTCTATTAAATATGGTAGTGCTCCACTGTACACTTTTAGAAAGTATTTATTAATTCAGCATATTTAGGGTATCCCTCCTTCACTTCAGAGAGGCACGTTTAAGGTGAGTGCAACAAAATGAATAATCTAGTTGTCAAGTTGGAGACAGTCTTTATTTTTGTTGTTTGGTGTTTTTTTTTTGACTTTTTCTTCTTTTTTGATTATTATTATTATACTTTAAATTCTGGGATACATGTGCAGAATGTGCAGGTTTGTTACATAGGTATACATGTGCCATGGTGGTTTGCTGCACACATCAGCCTGTTATCTACATTAGGTATTTTTCCTAATGCTATCCCTCTCCTTGTCCCCCACCCCCCAAAAGACAGGTTCCAGCGTGTGTTGTCCCCCCCATATGCCCATATGTTCTCATTTTTCAACTCTTACTTATGAATGAGAATATGCAGTGTTTGGTTTTCTATTCCTGTGTTAGTTTGCTAAGAATGATGGTTTCCAGCTTAATCCACATGCCTGTAAAGAACATGAACTCATCATTTTTTATGGCTGCATAGAATTCCATGGTGTATATGTGCCACATTTTCTTTATGCAGTCTATCATTGATGAGCATCTGGGTTGGTTCCAAGTCTTTGCTATGGTGAATAGTGTTGCAATAAGCATACGTGTGCATGTGTCTTTATAGTAGAATGATTTATAATCCTTTGGGTATATACCCAGTAATGGGATTGCTGGGTCAAGTGTTATTTCTACTTCTAGATCCTTGAAGAATTGCCACACTGTCTTCCACAATGGTTGAACTGATATACATTCCCACAAACAGTCTTATTAGCAATTATAATAAGAATACAATGTGTGCTATAATAGACACACAGTCTGTATTCTGGAAGCAATGAAGATGAAGTGACTACCTTGTTTGTTTGACTCAAATAAGTTCTTAGCAGAGCTGATGGACTCTTGAATTTTAGCATAAGAAGAGCAATTTAGTAGGAGTTAAAGATTCTTTGAAGTAGACGATAAGGGATAAAATATGCAATATTTTAAAATACATTTGGCCCCTACAACTTTTTGTTAGACATAAAATAATCTTGTTAGCCTATTGTTCTATTGAAACATTCTTTAGGAAATATTTTGTATTCCAAACATTTTGAATACACTACATTCTTTTAGATTAGAAATTTATAGGCCAGGCGTGGTGGCTCACGCCTGTAATCCCAACACTTTGGGAGGCCGAGGCAGGCTGATCACAAGGTCAAGAGATCGAGACCATCCTGGTCAACATGGTGAAACCCCATCTCTACTAAAAATACACAAATTAGCCAGGCGTGGTGGCAAATGTCTGTAATCCCAGCCACTTGGGAGGCTGAGGCAGGAGAATCGTTTGAACCCAGGAAGTGGAGGTTGCAGTGAGCCAAGATCATGCCACTGCACTCCAGCTTGGCGACAGAGCAAGACTCTGTCAAAAGAAAGAGAGAGAGAGGGTGGGAAGGAAGGAAGGAAAGAGAGGAGAGGAGAGGAGGGGAGGGGAGGGAAGGAGAGGAGAGGGAAAGAAAATTTATATATCCTACACTTCTTTTAGATTAGAAATTTATATTGCAGTACATTGCTTCTGAAATTTCAGTACATTGCTTCAGTTAAATTTTACCCTATTTATTGTTAGAATAAAACTGTCATTTTAGATTGGTCAATAGATATTTAATGTATAAGCAGAGAAATTAGGTTATTTAGACCTAGATATTCTATAGAAATTAGTGGTTCAGCTGGTTTGGTGGCTCACCATGGAAACACAAAGACTCACTGTTCCTTTGACAGTTCATAACATGCCACACTCAAGTTTACCCCACCATAACCTAAGAATAGCAACTCAATGTTCTAAGAGAAACCAGTAATACAAATTCCTTAATAGTGCTATTTATGGGTGATATAAAGTTTATCAACATTAGGACACTGGAAACTTTCTATAAGTAAATGGCATTTAACTGAGAAGGTAAGTCCATTTGAGTGTGTCTTTCAAGATGCATCTTCTAAACTTGGAAGGGATTCAGATATTCCCTTCAAAAGTGTACCAGTTACCTCCGTTTACCAAATAATAGGCTGCCTGCATTTTTTATTCCACTTTTAGAAGTATTCATTGTGTATTTTTTTAACTATGAGATTAATATTAAATCTTATTAACTAGGGAAAGATAAATATATCTCTCTTTGTAATTGTTATGTTCCAGCATGCACTCAGCCCCACAAAACTTTTGATTTTGATGAGCTGAGCACATGCCCAATATGATTTTGATTACTTAATACTGATTATATTGAACTGGTGAGCAAATATCTCCCTTGGAGATGTCAAACTAAAGAGCAGTAGATGGTTTGGTAGAAGCAAAGAGAAGATCAAAATCTATGAGACTGTTTTATACAAATATGAGGCACAAAGAAGGGAGAAAGTTAAAAGAAACAGTCACTGGGACAGAAACCATAAAAACAAGGCAGTGAGTAAAACAGAAGATATTTAGGGTTGAGAGCTGGGCTGTACTGACGTGAAAATCTAGCTATGTGTGAGACCTCTGTACATCCTTAAACAGAACTCTACAACTTAAAGTAACCTGAGGCTGTCTCTGTCTTGCATACTAAAAGAAGATCAGCCATCCGGTTTAATCATATACTACTTTTTTTTATTACATTAATTTCATCAGTATTTCTAAAACTAATGATTCTCTTATTATCACCTTTGGACTAGAATCTGCTCGCTCCTGTATTTCTTTGCCTTTTCTTTTCTTTTTTTTTTTTTTTAGTTTTAACTGTGCCTTTTTATTTTTTAGTTTCTTTGCCTTTTCCTTTTTTTAGTTTTATCTTATTTTTCCTATCTTTTTTAGTTTGTATCTATCTTTGCCTTTTCTTCTTTTAGTTTTATTGGAGGTAGATGGAGGATTGGAGAATTGCAAAGATAGGGAGAGTCCCTTGTATCAAGTCCAAGCATATCTGTCACTACCTCCAGTCCTGGTGTGCATCTGCAGAGAATGCTTCAGCATCTGGGTAGACCGTAACACACGACTTTTTCCAAATATCTTAAAGCTAGTTTTGTTTGAAATATTTTGGTACCTCCATTTATAGAGAATGGATTTTGAACCTACCGTAATTGTAGACCTCAACACGATATAGTACTCTTTATTCCTGGAAATGAATAAGATTATAATTAACTATGGGATCATTAAAGGACTAGAACACTAGTAAACAATGAAAAGAGGATTAACACAATGTAGCAGAGTACTTGTTTGATTCACACGTCATTTGGTGCTTGCACTTAATCACGTGACCGTAAGATGTCATTTAACTTCTTTGAGCCTTTGTTTCCACACTTGTCACTTGGGGATAATGTTAATACATATAAAGAAATTCATGTATGTGGCATTAAAGAGAATTTCAATCAACTTCTTATTCTTGATATGATCACGGATAAGATTGAACTTGAGAAAAAACAGAAATCTTCATTTTTAAAACTCCGCTACTCAAAGTAAAGTAAGCAAGAGTAGGCAATGACCAGGAGCTAATGAACATCACATTCCATATGGAGGTAGGTCACTGTCCTAGGATCTAGGGAATTTGTTTCCTTAAGAAAACTATCTTAATAACTAATATTAATAACAAATATTAACATTATAACTCATTAATGTCAAGAAGCATAGAGAAAAATCTTTTTTCTTTGTTAAATGTTATTATATTTGTACACTTTTTGAACATGACAATATGCCTTATGAATAATTTCAAAAACTATAGGTAATAAAGTTACAAATTATAATAAAAATATCATATTCAGAATTTCTGTGAAAATAAATTAAGATATCTTGTATAAATTCGTATATTTGAAATACCTTCAAAATACCAAATATTGGCTTACCTATTGGACACAATGACTACCCATGATATTAATTGAATCGATCATTATTCATTGTTAATCTCTGGGCTATCTTAAGATTTATTTTTGTAAATATACCACATTATTTGATGTTACTGAATATTTTGATGGTGCTGTTCAAATGTCAGATAACTGCCAAAGTTCTAGGGAAGGCTAGTTTTTCATGCATATTTAAGTTTCCAATGTACTTCAGCTTATCATAAAGATATTGCCATGAATCATATACCTTTGCAATATCAGTTATATCTGAAAGAAGGAATGTGCAGTAGAACATGAGGCATAAATACCTATAATTCTGTATTATTGACCTAAGTTTAAATGTATACACACGAATGCTGGTGTTCTTGGTTGTAGTGGGTTGAATTTAATTACTTATTTATTCCTTTGTCGTCATCAGTGCCCACTAGTGAATACCTACCTTAAGTAAATCTGCTGCTTTTTTATCAGTACATGGGAAAACACCAGCATTATGGCATAGATGTTTTTGTATTATGTGTATTTACTATACGAACTTACAAAAGGCAATTCTAATGGTCGTGCCATTTGATGTTATAGAAATAGTAATTTTCGAACTTGAAAATGTGACGATGAGAGACAGACAGAGAGAGCATATACTAGGCATCAAGCACTGTATTAGGAAAGTGAACGTTTTCTGTTCTGCCCTGTGGAGCAGGTAAAGCAGAAACAGAGTTGAGTGAATAGAAATCACAGAAAATAAGATCTCTACACATGACAAAAAACTTTCCCAAAGTTATAGCTGCCTTTGGGAATTCTGAATTTGCCAACATTGGACACATTTACAAAGACACTAGATTTGTTTCTCAGGTATGTTGTAAAGCAGTAGTTTTCAGATTGTTTGTAAAATGAAACAATTATTTCAAATGGAATATAACACAAAAATCCAATTTCTAATACTGAAACAATAGAACATAAATATAAATTTATCTTAATATTAATGATAATTTACCTCCTCATAATTCAATTATTGGTTTGATGAGAATCCTGATATGGGTCTCCAGTAATGTTAAAATCTGGGATTTAACATTTTTCAGTGTGTGTAGTGTTTGTCTTATCACATATATTTTTAAAGAAATTGTAAAATACTAATCAGACATTTGGGTCACCTATGAAGTCCTTGAATATCGTTCTAATATCAGTGTTGCAGAAAAAAATCCTGCCCTGTATTGAGTGGAAGAGGTAACAGGGAGATCTAGATTTAGCTCATCACTGCCAATTTTCTGTAACATTCTCCTCCCAAGCTCAGTTCTCAGTGCACAAATAGGCATACATGTGCATTGGCACACATACACACATGCGCACCACTTAAGGCTGCCCTACTTTGAAAGCTCTAATTCTACTGGTTAACTATCCATACATGAGAATTAAATTTAGAATGTTTTCATTTAGGATAAATTTGCATGGAGGGAAATCTTGTTTTCATTATCTGAGCTGAAATTGGTTCACTTAAGATTGTAATATACCAGAAAATCAATATTAAGAATTTCTTTTATATGATTTTATGCCTCTTACAAATTTATAACTTCTAGAAATTCATTTACTTTGCAATCACCGTTTCAAGATGTGATATTGTAGTTGGTAACAGAATCTGCATAAAGGAACTAATGAGACTATTGGGAAGAATTTAAGTATTTTGATTTAATGATGTGACTAAAATTTATTTTTTAGTCTTAATAAAGTGTTGAAAACTCTAATTGCTGATTAACGCATTGGTTTTTTTTCAGTCAAGCCCTTCACATGGAATAAAATTTGAAGATCATGTGATAACCTCTCATGCAGTTTTTCACTGCCTTTGCTTATATAGGTATTTTCTTCATATTTTAAATGGAAAAGGGAACAGAGGTTTTGGATGACTAGATACTTTTCTAGTGAACGAGTACATGATTCATTTTATTTACAAATTAAACTTCAGAATATTATTGATTTGCTGGTATCACCTTTGATACTACTTTTAAAAAATTGATTTAATATTTCAAAAGGCATGATCTAGTTTTACCTTCAGTGTAACTCTGCAAAGTGGCATTATTCTTGTCACTTTAGAATTGAGATAATTGAATCTTCAAACTATAGCTGGGCCAGGAAACTCAATCTGAACCTACATCTAAGGCTCCTTTCACTGGTCAACTCTTGTCCCAAACTTACACCATTTGTTCATCATAAATGTGGATCGGATCCAATCCAAGGAAGCTAAAGAGGTGTAGTATCTGAAGACTTTCAGGAAGCCCTTTCAGCGGTCTTTTGTGTGCTACTAAAAGATGTAGGTTGGGGGTTTATGACTCTTATGCATTTGTGGTGTTTTTTATTTTTAACTTGTGAGAGAGTTAATTCATGATCTAGAACCATCATGTATGTACCTTTTTGGATTAGAAATGTTGGAGACCCTTGGGGATAAAAAAGAAACAAATGAGAACTTGGAATGATGTATACCAGTGGTTGTCAAACTACGGTTCCCAGATCACCCGCATCCACATCACAGGTAACTTGTTAGAAGTACCCATTCTTGGGTCCAATCCCAGATCTGCTAAATAGATACTCCTAAGGGTATGGCCCAGCAATCTATGTTTTAACAGGCCTAATGATTTTGATGCAGGTAACAGTTTGACAAACACTGCTAGGATTCTTAAGCTTCAAGGAGTATTCAGAAACTTACTGTTATTTCATAGAAAAATAAAAACTATAGAAAGATATAAATTCTCAGAGATAGTATACCTAATTGATTTGTGAAGATTAGTTGAATAGGCAGTCTTTTGTATTTGATTTCTCAGAACGAACCTTTAGATCTCAATAAACTCTTTGTTAAGCCAGAGCTTTTTATTTTCTGAACAGTTTTGCTCTGTACTTGAACTATGATCACAGAAAAAGTTTCTTTTTGCTTTTTCTTTCATGTTAAATTCCTTGTATCTCATGACTATAGAAGAAAAACTAAATTGTGCATAGAACTTCATAAAAGAGAGCCCACAGCATTAGAGAGATAGCAGTTCAGTTAAGATGAAATTGTCCTGGGCACATCAGGTCAAAATCAGATATCACCTGAAGTGGTGAAGGAGGCAGAAGAAAAGACTGGAATATTTCAAGTCATAATAGCAAGAATATTCCATAAAAAGTCAACAGGTATCTATTGAGTGCATATTGTATGCCATAAAATTTTCTAGGTACTTAAGGTATTTATCAGTGGGGAAAAAAAGACAAAGATCCCTGCTTAGGTAGGTTATATTATATTCAGAGAGACAGATGGTATGTGATGAACACTATACATAATTAAATTATAATATACATTAGAAATTGATAGCATTATGGAAGAAATATTAAAAAACAGAAAGGGAATGTGGTGCTAAGATTGTAAATAGCAATATTATGGATAAGGTGTAAAGTCACATGAGATAGGCCCTTTTTCAATATAATAGGTTTGTTTAGCAATTTTTAGTAATGGTTGTATTAGTAAATTATACAGTGGCTCTCTCTACATTCAGGACTCCCCAAACCTGATGGACTTTAACATGTGGGAAACTACAAAAAAAAAATAAATTTTATTTTAATGGAAATAGGACTTGTACATAGAAGAGATTTTTAAAACCAACCAATCAAACAATAACAACAAAAACAAAACTTGAACACACATCTAGAAAAGTATGTAAGTGGATAAAATGAAAAAAAGGGTTAGGGAGTGGGTCAGATTGAGCAACCTAGACCTAGTTCACTAATACATTTTAGAGCCAGATGCCTCTTTTATGTAGTTTCTGGCTCCTGCTGCCATAGGTGGCTGTGTTTTAACAGGAAGCTTCTTTTCCCAGCACACCCACATATACCAATTAATGCTGATGAGTAATTTTCACAAAGGATTTCATGCTTGGCCTTTTTTCCTTTCTCTGCTCATTCATTTCTAGAGCAAACTGTGGAAACTAATCTACTAATGTATGATCTATTGTCTTTAGGAGATTATAAATGTCCTCTAACAGGATTGAGTTGAGGGACATGAGGTGTCTTTTTAAGAAATTGGTCATAATAACACCTCGATTGCCAATAACGCTGTTTTTGTGGGAGGCGTTTTTAATAGCACACTTTCAAGTATCTTGTGAACTTCTGTGTGAACGTCTTGTAATAGTTTTGTCTAAGAGTTTTATTGTGATATAGTTCCGACTGTTGGAGGTTGGATTGTATATCCTCAAAAAATGTGTTAAAGTCCTAACCTGTAATAACTCTCAGAATGTACCCTTATTTGACAATAAGGTTGTTGCATATGTAATTAGCTGAGATGAGATTATACTGGAGCAAGGTTGATCCTTAATTCAATATGATTGATAGCCTTATAACAAAAGATAGAGCCACACAGGGAAAAGACTGCTATACGTGAGAAAAGAGGAAAAGGTCAGTGTATCATGTTTGCGAGCCAAGATTGAGAAGGATTGCTGGCAAACACTAGATACTAGGCAGAAACGTGGAAGGATTATTCCTTAAAGATTCTAGGGAGAGAATGGCCCCGGTTACTCCTTGATTTTGGATCTCTAGCCTCCTGAACTGTGAGACAATACATTTCGGTTCTATTAAGCCACCCATTTTATCGTGTTTTGTTACATCAGCCCTAGTAAACGACTGCACAAACTAAAAATGTAACCATTTGAAGTATGTGATTTAATTATTTTTAGTAATTTACAGACATGTGCAACCAACACCACAATCCAGTTTTAGATCATTTTCATTATCCCCCCAAAATCCCTCAGGTTGGTTTGCCATCAATGCCCATTACTCTCTACTGTCATCCTCGCACATCAAATCATCTGTGTTATGTCAATAGATTTGCTTTTTCTGAATATTTCATATAAATAGAATAATAAAACATACAGTTTTTATTTGGTTTCTTTCAATTAGCATATTATTTTAGGAGTTCATCCATATCATACTTTTATTTTTTTAATATCAAATTAATTTTCCCCAAGACAATCTACATATAGTGACAAACCCAGGGAAATGCTTAATATGCTTTTTTGGCCAACAAGAAAGTATTCAAAGAAAAGATAAATTGTCGGCCAGGCACAGTGGCTCATGCCTGTAATCGTAGCACGTTGGGAGGCCGAGGTAGGCAGATCACCTGAGGTCAGGAGTTCAAGACCAGTCCGGCCAACATGGTAAAACCCTATCTCTACTAAAAATACAAAAATTAGCCTGGAGTGATGGTGCGTGCCTGTAGTCCCAGCTACTCAGGAAGCTGAGGCAGGAGAATTGCTTGAGCCCAGGAGGCAGAGGTTGAAGTGAGCTGAGATCGCCCTACTGCGGTCTGGGGGATAGAGTGACACTCTTGTCTAGAAAAAAATAAAAATAAAAAAATAAAAGACGAATTGTCCATTGCATATGACTTAATACTCTATTGATGGTATATCCAAGGAGATATTACTCCATGCCTTTCTTAATTTAGTGTTTCTAAAACTGGAGTATGTAACAGAATTACCTGGGGGGCTTGTTAGAATACATTCTGTGGATCCTCAGTCCCAGAATTTCTGATTCAATAGATCTGGCCAGGGACCCAAGAATTTGCCTGAGTAACAAGTTCCCAGATTAAGCTGCAGGTCCACGGAGCATCCTTTCAGAATGACTGCATTAATTGAAAGCCAATTTAGTAGCATTAGGCCTCTTTTATTTGTCATCTCTATCATTTCCTGCCTTCTTCTCAGTATCTTATAAGTAGAAGAGATTAACCTAGAGTGGCCTCTAGTCCAAGTACATCTTTGAAAGCTGTATTTAAGTTTTGATAACTATCATCCATGCCTTCTACAGAGTATTGCATCTGCCAAGAGCTTCTGATTTGCAGAATAAAATGTAAAAATCAATAAGCTTAATGTCGTCTCTGTGATGCATGAGTCTTAAGATCATAGTCACTTGTCCTATTTTCAGGGAGTATCCAGTCTACAGTCTTCTGAGAGTTGCTAGCAATGTATTTCTTCTTTTTTTTTTTTTAACCAACAATTTAGTTTGAGTACCCAGTTGCCTAAATGCACAAGATTGGGCAAGTCTTCATTTAATCAATAATGATCAATGCTGTTTTGTTTTGTTTTGTTTTTAATCATAGACTTACCATTCACTTACCTTTGCTTGTACATGTTTCTTTCCCCTTTATATTTGCCCCAACCGAAAGAACAAAATGAATGCAATTGTCTCTTTTAATTGTTGTGTTGTGTGTAGATTTGTTGCTATAGTGAGAGAAAAGATTTAAACTGAATAACATGAATTTAGGAAAGTTTTACAGAGAGTACAGATCAGTATTAGATCCAGGTTTTGTGAGTCCTGTAGCTTATATAAAGGGAGAAAGAGGGAATCCATTTTTAATTAAAAGAGACAAAAAGTTGTATTTTATGCACAATAAAAACTTTTATATTATGTGAATATTTAGAAGAAGCAAATTATAACAACTCAAACAAAAATAAAAGATCACATAATTTGTAGGAATAGCTTTGATTTATTAAGTGCCTGACACATCTCTGTAATTCTTTTTGTCCTTAGTTTTTGGCTGTGTACTCTGATGGTATCTTCCTATGGCACAGGTTTTTTAATATTTTTATGCATAAATGGAAAGTAAATATTGTCTTTTCTCTAGCTCGGTTGATTGAATTTGCCTTTTCTTACTGATACAGAAAAAAATTATTTTAACTTTATAGCTCATTATTGATAATGTCATGCTAAGATACAATTTCCTGAGATACACTAAAACATGAAATTTTACTCCATGACCTTCACATTTTTTAATAGCACTACTACAAGTTTAGACCTTGAAAACACAAATTCCAATAAATATAATTTCATATGATTTCCATCAAGAAAGAATGTAGAATGGATTTATCATTGTATATATTGCATTATTGAGTATATTCTGGCCAGGAGAGAGCTTGTTTTGGATTAGACTTAAGGACAAAAGCCTGCACTTACAATTTTGTATTATATCTTATTATTGAACAATTTTTATGCAAATAAACTTTAATTCTGTCTATTTGAAATACATTTTTTCACTAAATGCTACCCATTAACTTTTGGTGCCAGGCACAATGGGACATGTTTTCGTGATGATGCCATGATTTCTAGCCTAGTACTTTTCACATCATGAGTCCACTGTGTATGAATGTTCTAGGAAATCATTCCTAAACCAGCAACACTAGCAATAACTTAACTTTACACAAAAGTTTATGGGGAACAACAGAAATATATCTCGCTGAAACGAAATTACACGTGTTCCCAAGTCAACTCCCTTTTGCTTACCTTTCAAAAATGCCCATGGATTCTCTAAAATCATCAGATACAAAGAGGAAGTAGGAGTGGAAAAAAGAACATTCTTATGTAACTGCAGTTAAATTATCTCATTTTTGAAAATTTTATGAAAGCACATGGCTATATGATCATATTTCTGGGACTTTTCCTACTTCTTTGGGTGAAAGCCATGGCTTAAGTACATTGACTTCATGGGAAGTCCACCTCTACCATTTCTGTTAAAAAATAAATTGCGTTTTTTTTTTCAGATTATTTACTGTTAGTATATATAAATATTTTTGATTTTTGTATGTTGATTTTGTATCCTGCAATTTTTTTGAATTTATCAGTTCTAACAGTTTTTGATGGAGTCTGTAGGTTTTTCTAAATATAAGGTCATGTCATTTGCATACAAGGCTAATTTAACTTCCTCCTTTTCAATCTAGATGTGCTTTATTTTTCTCTCTTGCCTAATTGCTCTTGCCAGGACTTCCAATCTTTTGTTAAATAAGAGTGGTGAAAGTGGACATCCTTGTCTTGTTCCAGAACTTGAAGGAAAGGCTTTCAAGTTTTTCCCATTCAGTATGATGTTGGCTGTAAATTTGTCATACAGGCCTTTATTATGTTGAGGTATATTCCCTCTATACCAAATTTATTGAGAGTTTTTGTCGCAAAGGGATGTTGAATGTTATCAGGCACTTTTTCAGCATCAGTTGAAATAATCATATGTTTTTTATTCCTGGTTCTGTTAATGTGGTGTGTTATATTTATTCATTTGCAAATGTTGAACCATCCTTGGTATAAATCCCAATTGATCCTAGTGAATGATGTTTTCAATGTGTTGTTGAATTTGGTTTCCTAGTATTTTGTTGGGGATTTTTGCTTCTATGTTTATCAATAATAATGACCTGCAGTTTTCTTTTTTGTTGTGTCTGTGTCTGGTTTTGGTATCAGGGCAAAGCTGGCTTCATAAAATAAATATTCTCTCCTTTTAATTTTTTAAAAAGACTTTCTATGGAATAGGTATTAGCTCTTTATGTTGGTAGAATTCAGCAGCGAAGCCACAATTTCTAGGCTTTTCTTTGACGTGTTATTTTATTACCATTTCTGTCTTATTATTCATTATTGGTTGGTTGAAGTTTTCTATTTCTTCATATTCAATCTTGGTAGATTTTAAGTCTAGGAATTTATTCATTTTCTTCTCAGTTTTCTAATGTGTTGCTATATATTGTTCATAATAGTCTCTCATGAGTCTTCGTATTTCTGTGTTCTCAGTTCTATGTCTCTTATTTTCATTTTTTATATTATTTGGATCCTTCCTTTTTTTTCTCTTTATCTATAGGTTTGTTGATTTTGTTTATCTTTTCAAAAAAACTACATTTTGCTTTGTTTATTTTTGGCATTGTTTTTTAAGTCTTAATTTCATTTATTTCTGCTCTGATCTTTATTATTATTTTTTCCTTCTCCTAGTTTTCTGTTTGATTTATTCTTGCTTTAATGGTTCCCTGAGATTCATTGTTAGGTTATTTATTTGAAGTCTTTCTACTTTTTTGATGTGTGTGTTTATTGTTGTAAACTTTCCTCTCAATACTACTTTTACTGTATCCCGTAGATTTTTGATATATTGGTTTTCCATTTTCATTAGTTTCCAGAAATTTTAAAATTTTCTTTTAAAATCCTTTTATTTACAGCAAAGTTGATGGAACTTGAGGTCATTATGTTAAGTGAATATGAAAAAGACAAGCATAGAAAGACAAATATGTGTTTCATTTATATGTTGGAGTTAAAAAAGTAGATTTCATGAAGATAGAGAGTAAACTGGTGATTAACAGAGGCTGGGAAGGGGAAGAAGAGAGGAGTTGAAAAGAGGTTGATTAATGAGTGTAAATATACTGTTAGATAGAAGAAATAAGACCTGGTGTTTGGTAGGTCAGTAGAGTCACTATTATTAATATTATTTCAATGTACATTTCAAAATGGCTAGAAGAAAATAATTCAAATGTTCCTAGCATAAAGAAAAGGTAAATATCTAAGATGATGGATATCTCAGTTATCCTGATCTGATTCTATTAGTGTGTCAGATTATTACATCTACCCTGAAAATATTGACATGTTATGTACCAATAAAAAAATTTAAAAAATAGCTCTGAAATGCAATGTAGGAAAAGAAGGTGAAGGAGGAGGAAAAGGAGGAGGAGGATAAGGTGGAAGATTGGGAAGAGATGTAGCAGTACAAGATTTTTCAGATGGGAGAAATTACATGTGTGAACTATGAGAGGAGGGTTAATTCTTGTTCATTTTATAAAGTTATCCTGACTAGACTTGAAATTACAATCAGAGATACAGGGCTTTCTGTGGTTTGTATTTTGCTGGTGTTTTAAAGTATAATTTGGGAGGGATAGATGAGAAAGAAGACTTGATTAAGATGCTTGAAGCCTACAATTAAATTTCATATGGTTTTCAGAAGCAATTTTAAATTGGGGCTTATAAGAAGAGATATGGCATGATTAGCACAGTCACTCACGAAGACGATTCTCATCTTTGTTGGTAATAGATTGGAAGTAAATGCTGGAGCCCTGGCCGCGTGTGACTCCATTTCCTTACATGCTTTCCAGTTTTCCATTATCCATAAACCCCTAAAAAGCATTGCTCAAAAAGACACCTTTCAAAAATTGTCGATTTTCTTAGGCTACCAAATTAGTGTAGAAAAATCAGAAGTATAATGTACCCTGCTTATTTCTCATTCCCTGTATGTCCTAGGCATTTCAGGCTGCTGTAACAAAGTACCATAGACTGGGGAGGGAGTGGGGCGGGTTCCTAGTTCATGAGCCATTGTCTCACTGTGACCTCACATGGTGGAAAGAACAAAAGCACTCTCTTGGGGTCTCTTTTATGAGGGTACTAATCTCATTCATGAGACCTCATGACCAATTCATCTTCCAAAAGCCCCACCAAGGAATACCATCACGTTGAAGGTTAGGATTTTACACGTGAGTTATAGGGTGAAACAAACATTTAGTCCATAACATGTATTATGTAACCTACAGGTTTTTACTTAGAAATCCTATATCACTCCGAAGGAGCACATGCAGTCACCCTGAAGACTACATTATACACATAGCAGGTATCACAGTGTTGCCATTAACTGCTTTTCTCTAATTTTCCTTTATAACCTTTTACTTATATAATAGATATTTGTTCAGCACTGATTATGTTCTGGGTGCAATGGATACAACTGTGAAGTAAAACACACAAAAATAGGTGTCTTTATGGAGCTTGCATTTTAGCATGTTTTATTCCTGAGAACAAATAAAACATTGTCATTTTAATCTTGGTTAGCTAGCATTTATCTCACTTGAAAATTAGTTTATACTTAGAATACAATTTTTCATTTATAATTAAATGTAAGTCATATTTAATCTCCTATTCATGGTCAAGTCAGAGGAGTTTTAAGTTACAACAATAATCTGCATTTAAATAAATATCATTCCAGCCAGCATCTATTGCATAGCATGAAAATAGCATTTTTAGAAAATGTATTGTTCTGAATATTTAAATATAAAAGTGTTTCAGATTTTTTTTTATCACTTAAAGGAGCAAAAGGATTTGTCACATTAAAAGTATGAAACTTTCTGAATGAGGAAAATGGGTGACTTTGAGCCATTCTAATTGCTTTTTAAATTATATTTCTAAAATATAATTGCTTTTTAAAGTTTTCACTTCTAAAAGACATTTTGCAAGATACTGAAGGTCACTAATTGTAGAGAAGAGGCTGATTCTCAAATCTACATGTGAATATCATGCTTCATACCAATGTCAATATTCAGCGTCTAAGTTTCACAAAGGCAGAGAGAAAGATGTATCATTATATGTTGAGAATAACCCAATATCTGCTATTTTTCTTTCCTCAGTTTGTCGCTACACTTTCAACAGATAACAACATTGAGATCAGAAAAACACTTCTGTAAACTTAGAATTAGCTCCACAAATAATTTTATTAACAAAACCAGCAGATGTATATTATTATCTAAAAGAAAATCTCTGCCAGGTGTGATGGCTCATGCCCTAATCCTAGCACTTTGGGAAGCTGAGGCAGGCAGATTGCTTGAGTTCAGGCATTTGAGACCAGCCTGGGGAACATGGTGAAAACCCACCTCTACGAAAATACAAAAATTAGCGAGGCACGGTGGTGCAGTCCTGTAGTCTTAGCTACTTGGGAGGCTGAGGTGGGAGGATCGCTTGAGCAAGGGAGGAGATTGCAGTGAGCCAAGATTTCGCCACTGCACTACAGTCAGGGCAGGAGAGTGAGATACTGTCTCGAATGAAAAAAAGAAAATCTCAGTTGTAAGGGAGCAATACAAAAATTAATTATATTAAATATATCTGTTGTGGAAAGCCACAGCAATTGTATTCCTAACTTCTCTTTTGCTTGCTAGAAGCCTTAGGGAAAGATGTTCTTGAGTATCAGAATTTCTTTTTCTTTGAAGCAAATAGGCATATCAGTTCATGAAGAGAGGCATGGTATCATGAAAATAATACCATAGCACCGTAATGGGTGTTTTTACATAAGCTATCAGGGGTCCTCAAGAGCTTAATGCTCTACTGAGATTAAAGAAGTTCCTCTGGGTATGCAGAGACAGATGGTTCATATGAGAAGCTTTTGGATTATCTGGTGGTCCAGAATCAACAAAACTTAAAATTTAAAAATTTAAAAAGGGAATAATTCGCAATATCCCTTAGAAGAACTGTTCTTGTTATTTTTAGTTTTAAAAAATAATATAAGTAAAATATTTTGCCAATAATAAAATTCTATGCAGATATTAATGATCATGTTTCCTCTTAATGCCATGTTTGGTTAGGTTTGGAATTTGAAATTGAAGTTGTAGGGTAGGACAGAGAGCCTATGTCATGGAGTAAAAATTGGAAGAAAAAAATCTGTATGCCTTGGAACAGTGTTTCCCAAATGTTTAGATCTAAATGACCAAGATAAGTCAATTTCAAAATCTGGAAACTGGCATAGAGCTGCCTACTTTTTACAATTTTGTTAAGAAAATTAAAAGGCTACGATGTAGATTATTAACTCCATTTTATAGGAAGAACATAATCTATGATGTAGGCTATTAAAAGGCTACAATGTAGATTATTAGCCCCATTTGATATGAGGGACATAATCTCAGATGGAAGAACAGACCTTTACATTGAACATGTTTAGCTTGATACAGTTCTCTTTATCTTTCTGTTTTGTTAAAGCAACTAGGCACTTGGGCATGGACTGACAATGCTGGTATTTGGGAATCTCCGCTGTAACTCCCAGTCTCTGAGAGATTGGAGTAGCTTCTTACCAGGTTTTGTTTACGTTAGTTCAGAATTGCATTTCTATGACTGTCAGGCAGGTGAGTGGACTATCAAATGTACTAGGAAAAAAGTGAAACCTGTCGTTCAGCCCTAAGGGTAGCCAATGCACTTTCTGTAGGAGGCTCCAAGCTTACTTCTAGAGACAGTTGTACAGTTTTCCTTGGAAAGTATTTCAGAATCTGTGTAGATATTTAAAAAAGAATGTAGAGTTCCTCCCCATAAAACTTGAGATATCAGGTTGCTTTTAACAACACAGAGGTAAAAGGCTTTAACACAGTCTCACCTTAACAGGTGTTTTACTTTATTGAACAGTGAAGGGCACCCCAGATAGCTAAATGAGATGGCTAAATCTTAAGAAACTGATTAGGAGTGTCCCACTGAATGGTAGAGTATTCTTGACCCCAAATAAAGGTTGCATTGCTGTTATTCAGCTGACTTTTAGAACACAGGTGTTCATTACCCAAGTGACAAATGTATGCTACCATCTCACAGCATTTAGTCCTCTCCTCTTCTCCCTCCTGAGAGTCAACCTTCTGTAGCTCTTCCCTTCTTCTTTTTTTTATTTTTGAGACAGAGTCTTGCTCCGTCGTCAGTCACCAGGCTGGAGTGCAGTGGCGCAATCTTTGCCTCCCGGGTTCAAGCAATTCTCCTGCCTCAGTGTACCGAGTAGCTGTGACTGCTGGCGTGCGCCACCATGCCCAGCTAATTTTTGTATATTTAGTAGAGATGGGGTTTCACCATGTTGGCCAGGATGATCTCGATCTCTTGACCTCTTGATCCATCTGCCTTGGGTTCCCTTCTTCCCTTCTTATTCATTCCGAATTTGTTTTAAAAGTAATGCACATTGTGTGTGTGTGTGTGTGTGTATGTGTGTGCATGTATGTGTATGACAAACCTGTCTTACTAATTGAAGATACCTCCTTTTTTTTTTTTTCTTTGAGACAGAGTTTTGTTGTTGTTTTCCAGGCTGGAGCGCAGTGGCACTATTTCGGCTCACTGCAACCTCCACCTCCCAGGTTCAAGCGATTCTCCTGCATCAGCCTCCTAAGTAGCTTAGATTATAGGTGCCCGCCACCACACAGCCCAGCTAAATTTTTGTATTTTTAGTAGAGATAGGGTTTCACCATGTTGACCAGGCTGGTCTTGTACCCCTGACCTCAGGTGATCCATCCGCCTGGCCTCCTTTTTTTAATACTATGAATATTCTGGTAGTAGTTAGAAGCTAAGAAAGTATATTATATATAGACTAATTAAAAATGAAGAGAATTCATGTGCCTTCTCAAGTAGCAGACCCCATAGTGGGAAATTTAGAACCGATAGTGCAGTTCTGACATCCTAATCCTTTGGTCTCTGTATCTTTCTTTATCCCTCAACCAGTGGAAAGAGAGAAAAGGACCAGAGAAAACCTCCTTCTCATTTCACATGTAAAATGCAGGAGTGGTTCATACTCCAGGTACCTACATCTTAGCTACATGGCCACATAAATTTACAAATAGGTCTGGGAAATGTATTTTCCACCTGAGCAACCATGTGCCTCAGTGAAATTCAGGAGTTCTACCATGTTGACCAGGCTGGTCTTGAGCTCCTGACCTCAATAGAGTATTCTTGACCCCTAATAAAAGTATTGCTGTTATTCAGCTGACTTTTAGAACACAGGTGTTCATTACCCAAGTGACAAATATATGCTACCATCTGTCAGCATTTAATCCTCTCCTCTTTTGCTTCCTTAGAGTCAACCTTATGTAGCTCTTCCCTTCTTATTGGTTCTGAATTTGTTTTAAAAGTAATGCACATTGTGTGTGTGTGTGCGTGTGTGTGTGTGCGTGTGCATTTATGTGTATATGTGTGTGCATGTGTGCACTGAGGAGAAAGGGAATAATGAATATTGGTGGACAAACAATAGCCTCTCACCTTTCTTCTCCAGAATTAAGCACTTACTCCCATGGAACATTCTGAGATAAAATCATAAAAGAAAGATCAAAGAGGGTGGTGTGTGGGGGTGGAAATATTTTGGGGCAGATGACTAATAAATTTATTTTTAATGCTGTGATTTTAATTGGGAATGCCACTACATATTTTTAAAGCTGTTCGCAAAGTTTTTACCAGGTATATTTGGGGGTCCCAGAGACCATTTTCAGGGGTTTTATGAGATCAAAGCGATATTTGTAATAATTCTAGGACATCGTTTGCTTTTTCTCACTCTCATTCTCTCAGGAATGTTCAGTGTGCTACATCATGTGAAGGATAATGGAATGTGTACCTGTTTATGCATTCGTTTAAACACATCTCAGGGGTAATTTCTAATATAATAAATAATTTTATAGATATAGTCCACATAAAGAAAAGCTTGATAATTTTTAAGAGTATAAAGAGATTCAATAATCAAAAAGCTTGAGAATGGTTATTTTAAAGTATAATGCATGTTACCTTGTGAAAAACAAAATTTTTTTTGAGACATGGTCTCTCTCTCTTGTCCAGGCTGGAATGCAGTAGTGTGATCTCGACTTACTGCAACCTCTGCTTCCTGGGCTCAAACAGTCCTCTAACTTTAGTCTCCAAAGTAGCTGGGCCTACAGCGATGTACCACCATGCTCAGCTAATTTTTCTATTTTTTTGTAGATACTGGGTTTCACCACATTGCTCAGACTGCTCTGGAACTCCTGGACTCAAGGGATCTGCCCACTTTGGCCTCCCAAATTGCTGGGATTACAGGCATCAGCCACTGTACCCAGCCAGCTCATGAACTTTAAAATCCAACCTATTTCTTTAACAAATCATTTGATTAACTACATTTTTAAAAATCTGTGAAAATATGTTTTAGTTCAGGGTTTAGCATCCAAATGCTGGTTCATGCTGCTAGGAAAACATTTTACCGTTGTGACGACCACTATATGATATTATTTTTCAGTAGCACTTTTTCATACTTTTAGGGGTGCTCAAAATCAAATCATGAACAGAAAATGCAAGGTACTGTTCTCTCTGGTCCATATTTTTTTGTCATCTGTGAAATAGGGATATAAGATTACTTGTTATATAATATTTTATTATTTAGGGACATTATTTATCCCTAATAAAATAGGTATATAATATTAATTATTGTAGGATAATTGGAAGTTATGAGAGTTAATGTCTGTAAAATGCATAGAACAATGCCAGGCACATATACACGATAAACATGTTACCCACTGTTACCATCTATAAAATGAGGTGGTTCTCTGGATCGGTTCTGAAATTTTTTCTGGTTTTTGTATTTTTATTTAACTGAAGGATTAAAAAGACAAACTCATAGTTCCATATTTTTGGCGGGAAATCACATCGATTGTTAGCTTGGCCCAAAATGATTGTTATGATTCACGTTGCTTGCACAGTCTACCAGGTGTCCCAGACCTGTCCTGCACATACGGGGCACCTTGCCCTTGCTCTCTGACCACAAGATGCTCCTTTCTTCATGCTCATGGGAACTGACAGGCAAAAATCCCATGGAGTCCTGCTCTGAGTGCTTGGCCTGACTGTCTTGCAAGCCTTCTCTTGGTGCCTCAAGCCCAAGGAGGTAACCTCAGGCCAAAAGGCTTTCTAGGGTTCTTTAACATCAGGACACAAACTCAGATGTCCATAAAACAGTTAAGTCCAAGTTTAAATACTTTACACAGCTGATTAGGAGTTTGGGGAACATATAATGCCTTTCAATATTTAAAATTGGTGCAAGGTAAGAATTGATAAGCTCTCCTCAGAAAGTTTTCTATCAGGAGCTCTCTTCAGCCTACAGTCCACCATACCCTGCAAGGAGTATGGCTTTCCACAGTGAACTTCTTTTAGCCTCCCTTCTATACTGGGATTTTAGAACCCCTTTCTAAAGGCAGTGAGACAGGAAAGCGGCAGCTGTCCCTAACACCTCCAGAAAACTGAATGAACAAGGTGAGTCTCCACCTACAGCCTAGAGATTGCTTTGGATTATGGTACGGAGTCCTTGACCACTTCTTTGTTCTCAGTCTGTAGATTTCACAAAAGAATCTTTCCTTTAGTCTTGTGTATTAAGAGACTAATTAAAGTGTATATGTATGTGTGTTAAAAAAAAAAAAAACTTGCATCAAGGAACAATTCAATTTTCTGTCTCCAAACAAAATTTAAAAAAAAAAGGAAAAACGTATGGCAGCTTTTAAAACAATAAGTGGTTATTGAGGTTTTGTGTCTGTAGTGTGTGTGTGTGTGTGTGTGTGTGTGTGTGTGTGCGTGCATGTGCGTGTGTGTGTATTTATTTACATTTACTTACCACATTCCATTAAAAATTTTGCCCTAATCAATAGATTTTGCTTATATAAACCTACCTTCTGTATTAGGCTGTTCTTCTATAGCTAAAAGAAATACCTAAGGCTGGGCAATTTATAAAGAAAAGGGATTTAATTGAATCACAGTTGTAAAGGCTTTACAGGAAGTATGGTGGTGGCATCTGCTTTGGTTTCTATAGAAGCCTTAGGAATCTTATAATCAGGATGAAAGGTGAAAGGGAAGTGGGCACATCACATGGCCAGAGAAGGAGCGAGAGAGAGAGAGAGAGAGAGAGAGAGAGAGAGATTGGAAGAGGAACGGGAGATACCACACACTTTGAAATGACCAGATTTCATGAGAACTCACTATCATGTGGTCACTAGGGATCTGCCCCCATGAGCCAAACACCAGGCCCCACCTCTAACATTGGAGATTACATTTCAACATGAGATTTGGGCGGGGACAAGTATCCAAACTGTATCACCTCCCATCATAGAAAGTGGAGGTTGTTTTTCATTCTTATTTTGTCTTGTTTGTGATTTCATAACCAGAAGCCCTTTGAACCTGTTTTGGAGGAAGAGCGCTGCACGGGGTTATGGTGTGGTGGAGATACCTCAGGGAGACATTAAGATAATATAGTTCCCTTGTAAAATCAAGATCCTTAAAATACAAACTTCTGCCAAGTGGTTTGTTCCCTCTTGTTAAGTTCCGTTTGGAAACAGTTTTAAATTTACAGAAAATTGGACAAAGAGTACAAGGAGCTCCTTTATACCCTTCACCTAGCTTCCCTAACAGTTAACATTTTATTACTTTTGCTTTTTTCTGAAACTTTTAAGAATAAGTTGTGGACATGATGCCCATTACCTTTTCATTTTTCCCCAACATTTTCTCAAAAAAGTTTTCACCCATACAAAAAAGTTGAAAGAATTTTGCACTGAGTACCTCTAAACCCACTACCTAAATTTATCATTAACATATGATTATATATCCTTCATTAAGTCTATTATCTATATAGTCATCCATTAACTCTTCCCATTAATTTTTTAAAATGTTATTGATAAGCAATTTAGTTACTATAAAATTCATCCATTATATAATTTTAATCCATGCTCAAATCACAGGAAATCTTTTGGTGAATTTTAATGAAGCAGCGCATTTCTAGGGATCATTTCCACTGAATGATCAAATGTGATCAAAGGGGACTGATCACAGCTAGATGCCTTGGGTTATATTGCAGCTCCTGCTGTCCAGTGACTGAAGTCTGGGAAAATCACATAACCTCTCTAAATATCAGTTTTTAGAAATCTGAAATGAGGCCCATTTGACCCTTTGATCAGTAAATAAATTTACTGTGACCCTAAAATCAAGAAATTCTAAACTTTATGATTCCTGTTTCTGGTTATTCCATAGAGAGCTGTATTACACCTTTTGTTTGCTTTGCTCAAAATTAATCCTGATGACATCATGTGGAGTAAGTTAGCCTGAGCATTTAAGGTGATAAAACACTTATGCCTTAAGGACTCTTTGAGAGCAAATCATTTATACATAGCATTTGCAGTATTCTTCTGTGAAATGGAATCTTGCTGTTACTAATGCAGAAGCCTGCTGGTAAATGCTCAGACTGTACATATTAGCCAGCTGGTGGCTGAATCCTGACTATTGAGCTGCCTAGAATTGGAATAATTAATTTTCCTGGAGAAAGTACATTGTGTTTTAAATTTCTGGATTTGTGACTGTAATCTATAATCACCAGGGAATTTATTTAGATTTGCAATTATGCTAGAGTTAGTAATTTATAGTAAAGAGATAGGAGCTTGCTAAATAGCAGGCATGGAGCTGTGAGTTTTCCATTAATAGTTTTGTGAACCTTGTATAATACCCAAGGTGTTGGTAAGGAACTATTAGCTAAACAGTGAGTTCATGTTTGTCTTATCTAATGAAAGCAGAACTTAACATGTTCACTTAGAGGGTTTCCGATTTATTTTAAATATGGTTCTCTTTTGCATGTAAAAAGAGTGTTGTTACAAATCCTTGTATTTTAAAGAAGTATAACTACGAATAATAGCTTTCTATTTTTAAAAATATATATATTTCAGTAATATAATTCTTATTGTGCCTGAAAAGTACCATTTCATCATTTACATACTGTATCTTGAATGAAAGAATATATGAATTGATTCTTAATAATTGTATATTTTTTGGATAAATATGTTTTTTAAAAAATATGTTTTTAAAACATGTTTTTTTTAAAAAAACATATTTATATTAATTCAAAATATTTTAAAGAGATACACATACATGTTTATGTAAATTACTCATTGGTAAGCCCAGAAAGTACATATGACTGATAAAAAGTCATAAAAGTTACCAGAAAGCCTTTATCTTATTTGTTAAATATAGCTTTCTTTAAATTTGTCACCCTTTAACAAACTTGTGGTTACAATTCTTCAGAATTCTATCATTTATAAGATTCAATTTTTCATGAAACACCGATGTTTAAAAGACAACAGTTACTGTTTTTTAAAAAAGAAAATATATTGTTTCATATCATTATTGTAGGATAAAATGTGTAACTTTTATAATTAGTAATGACTATAGTCTGATGGTTCTGTATTCTTGGGGTTTCAGATTAATAGCTGTTTCAGAACTCAGTATGTTTCAGAACTCAGAATTTGTTTATAATTTGAGAAAGTTAATTCAGGATGTGTACAGTATGTAATACAACATCTCTAGCATTATCAAGCTATCATATTAATATTTCTACAATAAAATATAGATATATTTCCTCTATATGAGGTCAAAAAAGACTGTAAATAACTTCCCACCAGTTTGAAAGTTACTTCTCAGTTAACAGAGTTTGGATTAATAGAAGTGTTTTTGGTTTTCAGAACTTTTGAATTTTAGAAATATAGATAAAGAACTGAGGACTAAAATAATGTGGATTGATTATTTCATATTGTATTTTTAGGGTGAATTCTATGGAACTGCTTCAAATGCGCTATTTAATTAAGTATATATTCTTTGAACATCAAAAGTTAAAAATAAGGAAGCAATATATTTTTAAATGATTTTTATATATGTGTATTTCTGATGAATGTATCAACTACATTCAGCTAAAGTAAGTTAAAATAAGAGTAGTCTGCAGCATTGTTTAATATATTTGAGTCTTTACCTTAATATTTTCTTTTCCCAAAATTCAATTGAATTCAAAATATCTGGAAGTCCCTGTGAGTTTTTAAATAACTTTTGGTTGTTCATAAGTTAAAAATAGTAGTATAGCAAATGAGTATCATCATTGTTTAAAATAAATATTTGCTTTCCTTTTCTCATGGAGAATTTTACCTGACATAATTTTGAACTAAATGCCTATTAAACTAAATAAAGAAACATAGAGAAATATGTAACAAATTTTGGACCAGAAATTTATATTTAGTAATTGTTATAAGGAAAAATTAGTTCTTCATAAATAGAATTGTTGGTTATTTGAAGTAAAATATTGTTCCAGTAGTTGTGATAAACTAAGAGTATAAAAATAGTTCCTACAAAATGCTTGTTAAAGGACAATTAAAGCTTAAGTTCTAATGTAAAACAACTTAAAAATCTTGATTTCAAGATAGCTCTGGTCAAGTCAAATAAATGATATTAAATGAATCATTCTATTTATTTAATTTTAAAAAGAAGTGCGTAACAATGTAATCTTGGAGGTGGTTCTTAACTTAAAAAAATAAGGTAATCTTTGAGACGTGGATACATAAATGCTCACTAAATTTTCTTTGAGAACATTTGAAAAAAGGACTGTATTTTTATCTGTCATACTCAAAATCAGAAACGTTTAAAGAGATTTTAGTTTATGTGTAAATTTGGTGGCAAATTTGAATATTTTTAATTGATGAATATGTCCTGCATTTTGCATTTTGTATTTTTATTGATTTACTAAAAATAGAAGCTAGTCTGAAACAAATAAGTTTAAAAAGTACATCCAGAATCCAGAATATGTAGGCGGTATTTGTGGATAGATATATGAACAAATATCATTAGTGACCTTCTGCGTAATTTTGAGATCATGATATCACTGCATAAACATACTTTATTTCATTTCCTATAAAACTAACAGTTCAAGCTTTGATTATTTGTTGAATTTAAGTTATTCATACTGTATTTCAAAGAAAAGATTTAAAAATTTTAAATCCAGATTTTCAGAGTTCTCTTTAAATAGTAATCTAGATCTAGTTTGATAAGAGTCCATGTGTATAGAACACTAAAATAATTGTATTTCATTGCTTATTTCTAGAAACACGGAGCTAGATTCTGCTAGGTAAAAGTATTCTGATTATTAATTGTACCTATTGTATACTCTTTGAACTCAAAATTATACTTGTTGAAATTTATCTTGCAGATATACAAGTGATATTTATTATGGCCATGTTAAAATTATCAAAATATCTGAAATCATCTAATGGTCATCTTTTGGAAGATTGTCAAATTATGTTGCATGTATACAGTAGAATTAAATATAGCTATAAAAATAAAAGAAAGATTTCTCTGTACTGACATGTTTGTTATTGTTATTTCCGGAGTATGCTGAAATGGCATGTGACAAAAACCTGGGTGCAGAAAAATACATTATTAGGCTACAATTCATATAAAGAGGGACAGTGGAAAATATATATGGGTTTGTATGTATGTGTTGACATCTGTATTGACTTGTATATATAAGAAATTGCTCTAAAGAGGGAAAATAACAAATTATAATGTTTACCTGTTGGAAAGGATGGGAACTTAGAGATAGAGGTCAGCAGTATACTTTTTTCTATATATGATTTTATTTTATTTTTTTGTTTTTAACTTTTAGGTTCAGGGGTACAAGTGCAGGTTTGTTACATAGCTAAACTTGTGTTATGGGGGGTTGTTGTACAGATTATTTCATCACCCAGGTATTAAGCTTAGTACCTATCAGTTATTATTCCTGATCCTCTTCTTCCTGCCACCCCCTATTCTCTGAAAGTGCCCAGTATGTGTTGTTCCCCTCTATGTGTCCATATGTTCTCATCATTTAGCTCCCATTTATAAGTGAGTTATACTATTTTGTACTTTTTGATATATATCACATAATTGTATAACATATTTTTATACTTAAAATCTTTAAAAGTATTGTGACTGATTTTCCCCACTTATTCATTCAAGATATTAATCATTTGAAACCTAACTACACTGTGTCTCTACACTTACGCAGGCTATCAGATAAGAGACCTAAGGAGAATAAGTTATGCTTTCCTGGACTAAAAGAGGGAAAGATCAATGTCTCAGTTACTTCTGGTTGCTATAACAAAATGCCATAATTTGGATAGTGTATAAATATCAGAAGCTTATTTTTCATAGTTCTAGAAGCTGACAAGTCCAAGGAACTAGCAGATTCAGTGTCTGCTTAGTATCCACAATCTGGTTCATAGAATGACACTGTCTTCCTATAGCTTCCGATGTTGGAAGGGGCAAACTAGATCCCTTGGACCTATTTCAGAAGTGCACTTATTCTGTTCATGAGGGCTGCAAACTCATGGCCTGATCATCTTCCAAAATGCACCACTTCCAAATGTGGTCATGTTGGTGATTAGTTTTCGACATATGAATTTGGGGATAGGGAACACAAACATTCAGACCATTTCAACCAATAGGGCCTTGTTTTTTAATCAAGCAAAATGTGTTGTATTAATAACATTCCATAATTTTGACATTCTTGTTCTGTGTAGTTTCCTAGAAGTCTCCTTAGATTTAGAGAGAAATAAGAGAAAAACAGGGAATCTTTTTAAATTTGTATTATAGATATTAAATCTGAAAGTTAAATTTATATTTTTACATGTATACTAAAGGATTTCATTAAGATGAATGAGCTAAGAAAAAATAAGCAGATTAAAAATATTAGAGCATTATATGAATTACAATTTTTTCAAATGCTTATATGCCCAGCCCTGTGTGGTGAATTGATTAAGTACTTGAAATATTTAGGAATAGTTGTTTAAGGTGCAAGTTCTATTACTTGTTGACTATTTGACATTAATCACCTTAAATAAAGTGTAATTTTTTTTTCTAATCAGAAAATAATCTTTTGGAAACAATTCTAATAAACACTATCGCAAACTAGGCTATTATTTGGTATGTTATTTATTTTTGAATTTCAGTGAACTGTAGGCTAGAGGAAAGTTTGTATTGAATAACTACTTCCAGAGCTCATAGGAATAGTTTCTTTCTGCCAGTGTATAAAACAATATATAGTCATTGTCCTGTGTCTCATTCCATAAAATCTAATGTTCTTCTGATTGTACATAAAAAGATGATGGGTGCCTGAATTAAACTATTTTTCTTGCTCAAACAGTGAACATAATATCCTATCTATCCATTATTATTTTGTTCTTTAATATACTGTGATTTTAAAATGTGTGATTGGCATATTACAGAGAATATTAAGTAAAATCACATATCTATGTTATTGTTATAAATCAGAATTATTTCGTCTTTCAGCAGCATGCCTGCTCCAATGGATGACAGTACAATTGTTCCTCAATTAATAAAGATGTATAAATATTTCATAGAACTAAAGACTTATTAAATCCGTTTTTGAATATGTACATTCACTAAATAGCATAATCTTTTGGAAACATAGAGGGTAGAAGAGCACCATACTATTTTCCTTCAGCCATCCTATTAATTGAGGCTGCTAAAAACTATGTACATCATGTAGATATTGCATTACCATTCAACTCTCTAGCAAGAGTTAATATTTGCCCAATTCTCTCTTACATCCTCAGAGTAGACCAGGACTAGGAGGTGGGATCAGAGGCCAGAGTCCAGAGGCCAAAATGCCATGATCCGTTTTGAGAGGAGCAATGGAAGAGACCACAGAAAAAGTGCCAAAGTTCAATAGAGTGTTCATGTGCTGACAAAATTCAGGTGGGCCAGAGGTACATCATGTAAGATACAGAGCAAAGAGGGAATAAGGACCAAGGAGGTGAGAGCAAGTGCTATTCAGAGAACTGGCCAGGCAGGAAGAATGAGACAAGTTGGCAGGAATATTGAGTGATCCCATAGTATCAGCTAGTGTTTGGGTTGGTATCATACTGTAGGTATACTCCCTGACTGTTTAAAGAGAAGGGCGGTGCAACACCATGTTGATTCTTGACAACATAATGTTGATTCTTATACTTTGAAGTAATGCATTAGACAAGTTTCTCCAGAGAAACAGAACCAACAAGATGTGAAAAAATATATGTGTGTATATATGCACATATATTTGTATATACGTATGTATATGTATACACATACGTATATGTGTGTGTATACACACACGTATATATGTATATGCATATATACACATCTATACACACAATTATATATATTTATACACGCATCTATATGAGTGTATAAATATATGTGTGTATATATACACATATGTATATATGTACATACATATATACACATATATACACACATAATTATATGTACTTATACACACATCTATATATGCATATACACATATATACCTACATAATTATATATATTTATACACACATATAGATGTGTGTACCTGGGTGTGTGTGTGTGTGTATGTGTGTGTGTGTGTGTGTGTGTGTATGATTTGTAATAAAGAATTGGCTCATGAGATTATTGAGCCTAAGAATTCCCAAGATATGTAGTTGGCAGACCAGAGACCCAGGAAAGATGATGGTATTTTTCCAAATCAAAAGCTAGTGGCCTTGAGACCCACAAAGATTTTATATTTTAGTTCAAATCTGGCAAAAAAGACCAGTATTCCAGCTCAAGCAGTCAGGCAATATGAATTCCTTTATCGTGGGAAGGGCAGCCTTTTTGTTCTATTTAGGCCTTCCACTGGTGGATGGAGCCAACCCATGTTGGAGAGGGCAACCTCCTGTACTCAATCTCTTCCTTCAAATGTTTGTCTCATCCAGAAAAACTCTCATAGACAAATCCAGAATAATGTTGGATCAAAAGCTGGGACACACTATGTCCTAATCAAGTTGACACATCACTTTAACCATCACAGAGCATCATCATAGAGATGTCAGAGCAGACCCAAGTGAATGGCACAGACAATATCTCCTCAAGGCCGCCTTTACATGTGGCGGTATGAGGTTACTCATGTTAGTCCTGTAAATGTCATAATACATCTCTATTAGATGGGAAAGCTGAAAGCTCCTGAAAGAACTGAAGACGTTGAAGGAGCTGTCTGAATTGAACCTGGGCCTCCTTCTATCTACCTTTGAGAAGAAACATTTATAAATTACAGTTGACCTTGAACAACAGGGGTTCGAACTGCGCAGGTTCACTCACGCGCCAGTTTTCTTCTACCTCTGCCACCTCTAAGAGAGCAAGACTAACCCCTCCCCTCTTGCCTCTCCTTAGCCTGCTCAGCATGAAGACTTTTACAATTTTCCACTTTCCGCTTGATAAAAGTAATATATTTTCTTTTCTATAATTTTCTTAATAACATTTCTATTCTCTAGCTTACTGTATTATGAAAATACAGTATATAGTACATATAATTTTAAAATGTATTTGGGGGGATGGATGTAGCAAACCACCATGGCACATGTACCCCAGAACTTAAAGTATAATAAATTTTTTTAAAGTGTTGATTGTTCGTCTTCTGGTCAGCAGTAGGCTATTAATAGTTATGCTTTTAGGGAGTCAAAATGTATATGTGGATTTTTGACTGTGTAGGGGGCTGGTACCTCTAACCCCCATATTATTCAAGGGTCAATTGTGAAACATAATGGTGATGTTAACACATTTTGAGTCCAGGGTTCTTTCTGTGCGTATCATGATGTCTGTGTTATGAATACTCAGGATGTGTCTGGTTTTCAAACCATCTCCAGCTTAAAAATCTTTCACTTGTTTCTCTTCTTCCTCCTTAAATTCAACTAAGAGTTGGGACTCAGGTGAATAAGTACAACTTTAATTTCAAGTGAATGCCTTCACCTTAAGTTTCCATTAGCCTTTCACTTAATGAGTATTTTCACATACATTGTCACATTTGATCATTCAGTGAAGTATAGGGTGAATTATATGAAATTGCTGATATTTGACCATTGTTGAGTCACAAAAGCAGCAATTTTATGTGGTTGAATATGGTATTATTAAAGCTACTTTTGAGATGCAGAAAATTGAGGCTTAAAGCAAATATGACTTTTTCTTTTTTTTAAATCGTAGAGGTTTCAGTAGCAGAGCTGAACTAAGGTTTGTAACTGCAAAATTCTATGATTTTCCCATACTGCCACTACTGAGCTGGCAGCCAGCCACCCATTTGTATTTTACCTAATACAACAAATGCTAATTCAAATAGGATGAAATTAATCTGAGATTGTGATGATTCAAAACTGTAGATGTTAATAGCTTTCTGCCATTTTGTTTTTGATATGGTTCCCAATTCTTTTCCTCACTAATGAAGAATAAACCTTGGAGATTCTGAAGTCACCATAATTTTTTGTCACCACTATGTCTGAGATACCTCAATTTACAACAGTTCTACTTTTCATACACTTACTTAGAAATTGTCAAAAAACCTTGAAGGCTTTAGAAATCTTTGAGTGCAAAGAATGATCATGAGAACATACAAGGTTATAACTGTGATTTTCTTTTGGTTATATTTACAATTATTGAAATTATACAGAAAACCTCCTTGATGGGTCCCTTAGTTATTTACAGATACACATATTTTATTGACTTTTTCATGCTTCGTTTTGAAATTTACTTAGATGCTACCAAATATTGGTTTTAAAAAGTGGACATCAAAATTTTTATAATGTGACCAAAAATAATGTTGCTGAGATTTTTTTTGGCAGATCAAGTCCAAGTATTTGCTTGTAGAGATCTATTTTCTTATAAATAAAGCTGATCAGGGAAGCATGAAATTGAGAGTGTTTTCAGGGCCCGTTGGAATTGCAGTCACTACATTCTGCTTAGTCTTTATGATCCAGCTTCTGTGATTTGTCTAAAGAATGTGAAAAAGGAGTGAGTTCAAGAAGAAGCCATTACGTGGTCCTGCCTGAGTTATTTGTAGGTTATAATGGGAGCTTGTGGGGTCACAGATGGCCTAAGGAGGGAGGAAGCAGAGAAGGAAAATCTCCCCAGCCCAGTGTAGTGAAGATAAAGAATGTCTTCATAAATTTTTTCCCCCACTATTACTGTTCTTTATCTTTGACTGATAAAAATGAAGATGACAAAATGAGGGTTAGCTTAAAGTATAAGCATAGTTAGCAAACTGTTTTTTCTAATCATTCCTGTCCATTTTAAAAATAATCTTCATAGGAGTATAAACAGAGGAAGGGGAAATGGAGGATGGACTTAAGAGAAAGATAACATTTCACAAATGTCTGCAGAGCAAATTCAATTTAGCTACTGAGTAGCTCCTTCCATTTTAACATACAGATGTCCTTCCCTCCAAAAAAGCATCTTTTAGGAAGAAACCACCTTAAAACTACCTTTAGAAGATTGAACTTCCTGGGATAGGTTGCTTGAGAGAATCACCAAAAGCCATTTTTAATGAATTTTAAAATTATACTTTCTTGTTCTTACAATAGTGTAACAGCCACTTTCCACCTACTATGTAACTTAAAACAAATAATCAAGTACTGAATTGAATAAATACTGTTATTTATGTGGCTGGGCAAAGCAGAAAGAAGAAATAAAATACAGTTACTAAGCACCAAGGGTCACAGGACCTTCTACTCCAGTCTAGCAGAGGAAATTTACAAGATGCTAAGTAATTAATGCTAAGTGGCATGTTGCTAATATAATTACAATTGAGGTTTTCAGAGAACAGTAAATTCACCACAGGTCAAAGCATTTGTTAAATTGTTTGTAGAGAAGAAATGAGAACTGTCTTTGTCTGCATCTTAAGTTAAATTCATATTCATTTCACAACAGGGTTCTATGTTAAGCTTTCTAAGAGTGGGGAAATGGTTTATACAAAAGGTCTCCAGAAAAAAAGTTACAATGGATAACCAGAGTCTGGTTATAAAGGGGACACTCAATCTGGGTAGAAAGGTCTCTGAATGAGTGAGTTGGAGATTGGATGAGTGAAAAATGTGCTGTTAGGCAGGTTTATGTAACTTTCCTTTTCTTCTTTCATGATTTAAAAAGTATGATTTCACCAGGCCGTGGTGGCTCATGCCTGTAATCCCAGCACTTTGGGAGGCCAAGGCAGGTGGATCACAAGGTGAGAAGTTTGAGACCAACCTGGACAACATAGTGAAAGCCTGTCTCTGCTAAAATTACAGAAAATTAGCTGGGCCCCTGTAATCCCAGCTACTTGGGAGGCTGAGGAAGGAGAATCACTTGAACCTGAGAGGTGGAGATTGCAGTGAGCTGAGATCATGCCATTGTACTCCAGCCAGGGTGACAGTGCGAGATTCTGTCTCAAAAAAAAAAAAAAAAGTGTGATTTCTACATCTACCCATCTGACCTCACAGGGAAGCTTAGCCTTAGACCAATGTGATCTTCACTAGAAGAAACGGCTAGGGGAAAACAGGCGCTTAAACAAATTAAAACATGGTGGAGAGTGGTGGGTCACGCCTGTGAACCCAGCACTTTGGGAGGCTGAGGCAGGCAGATCCCTTGAGATCAGGAGTTCGAGTCTGGCCAACATGGTGAAACCTCGTCTCGACTGAAAATACAAAAATTAGCTGGTGTGGTGGCACATACCTGGAATCCCAGCTACTTGGGAGGCTGAGGCAGGAGAATTTCTTGAACGAGGAGGCAGAAATTACAGTGAGCCAAGATTACGCCACTGCACTCCAGCCTGGGTGACAGATTGAGACTCCGTCTCAAAAAAAATAATAATAATTAAAACATGAGCATGAAGTATATATGGAATAATTACTTCATACATTGGAATACATGAGTATTTAATCAATCAGTTAATAAATTCTCCTCTGTATATTCTACTAACAGGAAAAACATTGAGTTCCTATCCCTTCTTTCTCACTGTTCCATCAGAATCCTTATTACCTGACATAAAACCATTTCATATTATTACCCAAAGGCTAAAAAAGCTTTGTGACTCTCATTTGGCTTGAGGTTAATTTAGAGATTTGTTCAACTGTTCTTCATTGTGTACTTACCATGGGTAGCTGAATACCCAGACATTGGGATATTCCAGTAGGTGAAATAATTGAGATGTATGTGTATTCATATGCATATGTATCTGGCTTTTTGTCCTTTTGAGAGAGAAAGCTCTTCTCTCAATTATATTTGGTATCAAAGAGCATGGCAATGACAGAAACTGCCAAGTAAAGTGTGTTTTAAAAATTATATCTGCATTTCAGTTCCTTGTCTTCTCATTTCCTGCACTGCCTAAAGTCCTGTTTGCCTAATCTTTTTCTGGAGGAGATTTGTAATATAGACTCCTTGGTCCTTCTTGCTTTAAATCCTGAGATAGCAAGGTTTGGAAAAGTTAATGGCTCCTGTGTGATTCACCTATAATGGACGTTCTGTAGAATAAATTATCTCTTTATTTAAAAAAAACATATATATATAAATGGAAAGGGAAAGGTACATTGTCAGTCTTTGGTCTGCCTATAGAAATCATATCAAATCGTGATTATACTCCTAGACTATGTGACAACGATAAAATATTCTAAACTAATGGTTTCAAGCTCTCATGCAAAACTAGACTTTTATTGCCAGAAAAAGTCCACAATGGCTCTGGAGAACAATTTTACATTTTCACAACCAGTATAAATATTGCTTTGGGTACGAATCGAGGAAACATCATGTTTTCAGGGACCCTTTTCTGAACTTTCATGAAATATTAAAATGAAGATGACTGAATTGCAGTTTGATTATCCCTCATTGCCATTTAGAATGGGAGGATAATTAGGTTGGCATTAACCTTGAATGTGAAAAGACCCTAGGAAAGTCCAACTCTTAGGAGTGCTGTTATTTTTCAACATATTCTTCTACAACCACTTTCTGACATCTTGTATAAGAGAAACTGAAAATCTTAAATGATTACTCATATAAATTATCTTGGGGGAAGATGAGCTAGAAGGAATTGTAGAGAATACATAACCTCTAGTAAACTTGTGTTTGAGGAGTATTAATAAATCATGAAAAATATAAAATATGGATGCAAGACTCAAATACATACATGGCATACTTCTTTCATTATTTTATTTTAAAAATACTATTTAAATGCTATAACTTAGTACTTTTTCTTTTGTCGACAAAGAAAGTCACAAAGAATAATTGTTAAGTACATGCTACATGTCAAGAAATAAAAGAAAATATACTTTTTCAGTTTCCAATAGATCTCATACTAAAATTTGGAAATACACCTAACACCAACTAAGTCAATGCAAACATTTAACTCTTTGTTGATAGCATTTTCCATTAACCTTACACAGGTGTGAGTGCCAGTATTACTTCCTTTTTCTTTTTTTTCTTTCTTTTTTGTTTTTTTGAGACAAGTTCTCCATATTTTACCCAGGCTGGAATGCAGTGGCACCATCACAGTTCTCTGCAGCCTCGACCTCCTGGGATCAAGCGATCTTCCCACCTCAGCCTCCTGAGTAGCTGGGACCACAGGCACACACCACCACACCCAGCTGATGTTTCATTATTTGTAGAGACGAGATCTCACTATGATGGTATGCTGGTCACAAGCTCCTAAATTCAAGCAATCTGCCCACCTCAGCCTCCCGAAATACTGAGATTTCAGGCATAAGCAACCACACCCAGCCTCTGAATCAGTATTATTTTTTGTTAGTCATATTACATCACTAAGGTAGAAAACTTTTAGACATGCATGTATTTATTTTAGTATTTCAATAAGTTGTTTTAAGTATTTGGTGTTTTGTTTTACACATTTGGTACATATTATGTACCAGTCACTTTTCTAACAGCTTTTCATGTGTTAACTCATTTAACTCTTCATAATATTTAATTAGATAGGTATTATTGTCCCTGCTTTGCAGGTGAAGAAACTGGGACATGGAGAAGTTAATTTTTCTGAGGTCACACATCAGGGCTCCAGGGCCTGTGCTCATAAGCACCTCACTGCTCTATCTCTCAATTGGATAAAACTAATTGTGAAGTAGATTAATATTTTATCTCATGAACTTCACAACTCCCAAACCTAAGCTTGTGTACATGCATATATGCAAATTAAAACTTAGGTGCTGCCAACAGATGGATAGTCATTATAGAAGGAGAACTCTAATATCTCTATATCTAGATACAAGAAACAGATACTTTATTTTTTTAATGTCTTCTCAAAAGCAGATGAGGTGAGAAGAAGAAATGCAATGGACTGTGTGAATACATTTATCTATGTACTCTGATTAGAACTTACTCAAACCAAGGTGATAACAAAATCATTACTTGTATATCTTTGCAAAAAACCGGGAATAGGACAAATAGTGGAAGAATCAGACAAAATTCTTGATATTCAAATAGGGAGATGGGGAGTACACTCTGTATAGACAAACAAGTTTAGTGTCAATCCCTTCCAAGAACCTCAAATGGATTATTAAAAACTTAGAAAGGTGATGCATGTTCTTTTTTAATGTCTTTGTTTTAAGTCTCTGAGGACAGGAAATGTAGTTTCTCTGCCTTTTTGAAGAGGCAAAGAGAGTGAAAGGACTCAGCTGTTAAACTAACAAATTATCAAGCAACATGAATGACAATGGCACAATCTACATAGGCTAATTTCACATTGTTCTATATGTGACTGAGCATTCATTTATTTGCTCATTCAGCAGATAGCTATTGAGCTGCTTCCTTGCCAGGCCTTACACTTTCTGATTGCTGGGATTGGAATTCGATGAGAAAGGCCTTGCCTGCTACCAGTATAGGGGATGTAGGAACAGGTAAATCTAGGTAAAGATTTACAGTCTTTAGCTAACGTATTCTGTCACAACCCAGTGGCAGAGACACTTCTCCTTTACTGTCCAAATAATAACATTTGGGGTTGATCATCTTCTTTAATGCAAATATACAGTGAGGTATCCTTTTTAATTTGGCCAGATATTTTTCATTATCACTGCTATCATCAGTAATATCAGCCTTACTGAAAAATCACAGTATAAGAAATAGCAATGATAGAAATATACTCTCTGCACAATTTAAAGGAAAACAAAAGCACTGAAAGAATTATATACAAATGTGGAAAAGAGTAAACAACTGTTTATTTAGGAATCCATATTTGAGTAAGAATTTATCAGTGCCTAGTCAGTATCTAGCCTTAGCATAGTATCCATCTCATAATTAGTAGACATACATATTTAGTGAATGAGTGAGTGAATGAATGAATAAATGTAGGTGTTTGTAAGGTGATATTGTTGGAATACTGCTGCTCCTATATTTCAACTCAATGAGGTTTTGTAAATTCGAAAACTTGGATTTTGAACTCAGGCTGCTTAGATTTGAATCCTGGAGTCACTACCTGCTATGCTGCAATTGCTTCATGGGTAAACAGAAGAAATGGTAATCCTAAAGGATGGATCTCTACCTTTTTTTCTTATTGTGTTCATGTATTTCATGTGTGTTGCACCTTCTAACAAACTAGATATCAGATAGCTTACTTCATCCAGTTGATTTCTGAACAGATTATTATGCAATGAAAAATATCTACTAACCTGCTCCTCTAATAATTGAGTATCTGGTTTCCTGATACAGTTTAGATCCAAATCCTAAAACTATAAATAAATGAGAGCTATTTAGAGTGAGAAGATAAGTGAATTACTGGTTAGAGTTAAGTTTTAAAACAATATCTTCCAAATAAGCCATCATTTTCCCTTACATCTTAAGTGCCAACAGATGAATAGTTGTTGTACAAGGAAAACTAGCTAATTTCTCCTTTGATAGACTTTTTTAAGACTAGTAGATCTGCTGATTTCTATATCAGGATAACCTGGAGACCATCTTCAACCAATCTTCACATACTTTTCTCCAAGATCAATAAGTATTTCTTCACTGAAAGAGTGAAGACTGGCCAGGCACAGTGGCTCATACCTGTAATCCTATCATTTTGCGAGGCTGAGGTGGGCAGATCACCTGAGGTCAGGAATTTGAGACCAGACTGAATGTCATGGTAAAACCTTGTCTACAAAAAATATATATATATAAAAATTAGCTGGGCATGATGGTGGATGCCTGTAATCCCAGCTACTTGGGAGGCTGAGGCGAGAGAATTGCTTGAACACAGGGAGGTGGAGGTTGCTGTGAGCCAAGATTGCGCCATTGCACTCCAGCCTGGGCGACATAGCAAGACTCCATCTCAAAAAAAAAAAAAAAAAAAAGTGAAGGCTGGTGGGGGTTGCCAGGGAAGAGTTGCATTACCATATTTTTTGGTCAAGACTTTTCACCAGATATTTAACATTTTGCTATCTCAATTTTTTAATGTGTAAAATAAAGGGATAATCATAGGGTTAAGAGGGACAGATAGATCAACACATAGGTTAATGGAAATATAGAGA